>LZPO01078627.1:9110-29736 GCA_001675575.1 Neotoma lepida
GCAGAGGCAGGCGGATCTCTGTGAGTTCAAGGCCAGCTTGGGCTACCGAGTGAGTTCCAGGAAAGGCTCCAAAGCTACACAGAGAAACCCTGTCTCAAAAAACAAAAAACAAAAAAACCCAAAGATTNTAAATCTCTACTGCATTTGGTGGCCTGAGTCTGACATTAGAGCCTGGGTTAAATGCTTGAACGGTAAAGACTCTGTTCTTTATGCCCCATCTGCTTTCTTCTACCTGGTTAGTGTCCCACTGCATCATAACACACCTGGCGGGGGGTCCCAAGTTTTTGCCTGCTTTCCCTTGCCAGTAACCCCAGCATTCCACATCTCTGTCCAGGTTCCTGTCCTTCGAATGGTGGAGGGTGACACCATCTATGATTACTGCTGGTATTCTCTGATGTCCTCCACCCAGCCAGACACCTCCTTGTAAGTGATAAGTGATGTCCTTCGCTGTGTCCTTCATTGTGTGTTTCCTGTCATCTCCTTACCCAGCCCACACACCCAGTTTCAAGGAGGCCTCTTCCTAGACTGCCAGGGCTACTGGGAGGGTGGGAGAGGGTGCTCAGTGTGCCCTTCTGATGGAAGCGGAGAGGGCTGGGCACTTGGCTTCCTTCCCTTCCTCTGACAGTCAGTGCCAGGCCTCAGCGTCCGTCCGTGTTTCTCTCAGTGTGGCCAGCAGCAGCCGGGAAAACCCAATTCACATCTGGGATGCATTCACTGGAGAACTCCGGGCTTCCTTTCGCGCGTACAACCACCTGGTACTGACTTCCCTGTCCAGCCCCCGTGCTCACTGGGGCCTAGCCCTCCTTTTTGGAAGACAGATGAAGCTTTGCAGGCCTGTTTCCAGCCCTCTCCTGCCCCTAGGACGAGTTGACAGCAGCCCACTCCCTCTGCTTTTCCCCGGATGGTTCCCAACTCTTCTGTGGCTTCAACCGGACCGTGCGTGTCTTTTCCACATCCAGGCCTGGTAGAGACTGCGAGGTGCGAGCCACNTTTGGTAAGCCTCCAACGGGGAGGGAGATGAAGGAGTAGCACCTGGGAAGGGGCCTTGAGTGAGCTGGGGCCGCCCACCTGTGGGGTTTCTCAGCAGCGACACCGACTCTGGGCATGGAGGAAACTCTCCCTAGGTCAACCAGTTGATTAGAAAGCTGGGTGAACTCCTAACCCATCCATGCCTGTCAAATGTGTACTTTGTGGTCTATCAAAATAGCTAGAAGTTATTTTTAGTTTATTCTTTTTTGCAGTGCCTGGGATTGAACCCAGGGTCTCGTGGTAGGCAAGCATTGTGCCACTGAACTTACAAAATTGAAGGTGAAGGGGAGTTCATTTCCTGTAGGCCTATAGCTCTCCATCCCTTCCAGGAAAAACTGGGCTATGAGCAGGGAGAGGGAGACTAGGTTCTTTAGGGGAACTGAATGGTCTGGGAAGCATCAGAGAACTTCAAATTGCTTGTGACAATCAGGATGAGGGAGTGGGTCCCTGCATGGCAGTCCTAGGCAGGTACAGAGGTCCGAGNCTGTTACTGTCCTGTGTTAATTGCTTTCTTGTTTCCTCTCCAGCAAAAAAGCAGGGCCAGAGTGGCATTATCTCCTGTATAGCCTTTAGTCCATCCCAGGCCCTTTACGCCTGTGGCTCCTATGGCCGTACTGTCGGCCTGTATGCCTGGGATGATGGTTCTCCTCTCGCCTTGCTGGGAGGCCACCAAGGGGGTGTCACTCACCTTTGCTTTCACCCCGATGGCAACCTCTTCTTCTCAGGAGCCCGAAAGGTATTGGTCAGAGCCCAAAGTTTATGGGTAGGCAGGAGTGGGGGTNTCATTTGTAATGTGTTGAAACTAAGTTTGAGGGAGGCTGAGGTGGAGGCAGGAGAGGGAGAGAGGGGGGTGGAGAGGGAGAGAGGGAGAATGAGGGGGATGGGAATACTTTAGACCTCTGTTCTTGTCTTCAGGATGCTGAACTTCTGTGCTGGGATCTCCGGCAGCCTGGCCACCTCCTGTGGTCTTTGAGTCGGGAAGTGACCACCAATCAACGCATCTACTTTGATCTGGACCCGTAAGTGGCTGTGACCCCTTCCAGGTTCAAGAATGTCAGAGTCTGGCTGCATCCTAGGCCTCTGGATAGGGATGGCTTCTACCCCCAGAGTGATGCCTGTCTGCCCACAAGTTTCCCTTCATTCCCAGGAGCGGGCAGTTCCTGGTGAGTGGCAACACCAATGGAATTGTCTCTGTGTGGGACATCAGTGGGGCTGTCAGTGACAGCAAGCTGGAACCTGTGATGACTTTTCTGCCCCAGAAGGACTGCACCAATGGAGTGAGGTCACTGAAGGAGCTTGGAGCTGGGCTTGGGGAGGAAGGTGGATCTCCCACATATCATCCTGACCTAGGTGCTGACAGACTGCCCTCTCCTACAGCCTTCACCCTAGCTTGCCTCTCCTGGCTACTGCTTCCGGCCAGCGCGTGTTTCCAGAGCCCACCAATAGTGGGGATGAAGGCGAGCCTGAGCCGGAGCTGGAGCTTCCCCTGCTCTCCCTATGCCACGCCCATCCGGAATGGCGGCTTCAGCTCTGGTGGTGTGGAGGGGGACCAGACCCCAGTAGCCCTGATGACCACCAAGATGAGAAGGGACAAGGAAGGACAGAGGACTGTGGGGATGAGTTAATATAAAAATTTTGTATGATACTGGAGTCATTGTGTGTGTTTGGGGTGGCAGGTGGCCGGTGGGAGTTTGGTGGGGGCGTTAGTAGGTTCCTTTGTCCAGCATCTGTGGGGTCTGGCATATTGTTCCCAAAACCAGGGGTTGAGAGGTGGGACCAGGCAGGAGCCAATGAGGTGCTGAGCATGGTGTGAAGTCAAGCAGGTGGGGGTGGGGCCTCTTGCCATTGACTAGATGGTTGCTAGGCAACTTGGTAAACTGAGGAGCAAACCTGTTTGAAATCTCACTCCTGAGGTGGCTGCATCAGGGGTCAGGGTGAGCTGGCCTGAGCCTGGGTGGCAGGAGCTCGGTGGCAGACTGTTGAGTGTGACTGTGTGAGACTAAGCAGACAGTGACAGACAAGTCAGCGCTGCTGGCTGCACACCGCGCTGTTTACCACCATCCAGCTGCAGAGGGGAAGGGTGCAAGAACACTGTGCCCCACTGCACCCTAGCAGGCAGAGTCAAGGACACACAGGAAGGAGTAAATGGAGAAACACAGTTGCTGCATATTAGTCTCTAGAATGCAGCGCCCGGGCAAGCGCCTTGTTCCTTCAGCAGCGCTGGTCGTACATCCTCCATCTGTGCACTCTTCCCCCTCCTCACACACCTTGTCAAACACCCAGAATGGGAGTCTTTGAAGAGATGCTGTCAACGGGGCCGTGGTGGGGACCTCAGTCAACGGGAAAGGAGCTGCCTGTTGGAGGATTGGGCAGGAAGGAGAGGAATGCCGCCCCTGCCGGGAGGTGCTGAAAGCCTTGCTTCTTACACCCAAGGCAGCTCCTCCCTTCCCCCAGGATAATTGGAAACAGCCTTTCCTGTGGAGTGCAGCTTTGGGGGTTTATAGGTACCCCCNTTCCTTCCCCAGTCCCACTTCTCTCCATGACCATGTAAGAAGGGTCAAAATTTACTCCCTCGTCTCCACCTAATCCACAGAAAACGGCAAAGGGTCAGAGAAGCTGGGACAAAAGGGACCCCAGGAAAAGTGGAGTTCAGCAGCCTAGCTTGTATTTTCGGTTTTTCCTAAACTCCCCGTGTGACCTTGGGCAAGTCACGGGGTCCCCTCTCAACCCGGGTAGCTCTGCCCCCTCCCACTTCACACAGGTAGACGATCAACTTAGCCATACCCTGTGAAGTGCCTAGCCTTCAAGGTTATCATTACCCGCTCCAGGCCGCTCGGAAGCAGCGGTGATGTTTTGGGGTGGAAGGGGAGCAGGCTGCCGGAGCAAAGGGGGAAGGTTTTTCCGGGCGGATAGGGCAAGAGCCTTTCTAGATGCTAGCGAGGAAGATTCCAACCGCTCGGGCGATCGGAGGGCAGGCAGGAAGGCAGGCAGAAACTCAGCCAGAGACGGACACTGCGAGAGACAAAGGGGGCGTGAGAGACCGCGCCGGGCAGCGAGGCGGGGTGGCGGACGGGAGGTGCGCGAGGTGAGGGAGGTGTGGGGGGCGTGGGCCGCGGGATGCGACGCCCGCTCCGACTGAGCTCCAGCTCCGGTTTTTCCCTCCACCATGCTCTCCCCCTCCCCGCCTCTCCTTTAACTCCCCCCTCCTGGGCTCGGGACTGGTTTCCTCCCTTAGCCTGCTGCCCTCAATCCCGGCGAGGCTGGGGCTCCGGCTCGGTGTCCCCTTCCTCGCTGCCTTGCCCAGCGCCCCATGCCGCCCCCACCCGGTCCTCGGCTCCCCATGTCCCCCACGTAGCCGGGCGCACAAATCCCGAGGTGCTGGCGCGTGGGCCGGGGGCGCGTAGGGCGCCTGCAGACGGCCCCTGCAAGGGTTCTTGTGGAGCTGAGCGCTCTGGAGCCGGGGCGCAGGCACAGCAGCAAAGAGGGTCCTTGTNGGAGCTGGGGGTGATTAGCCACCCACCAGGGTGNCTGGGGCTCCACAGCGTGGTAGCCACCCCTGGGGGGTGAGAGACTTTGGGGGAGTTGGTGCCCCGCCCCCAGGCCTTGGTAGGGTCATGGGGGCCCCCCATTTTGGGCCAGGGGGTGTGCAAGTCGGGGCCCTACTGCTGCTAGGTTTTGCGGGGCTGGTTTCTGGACTCAGCCTGGAGCCTGTCTACTGGAACTCGGCGAATAAGAGGTGAGTGGCCTGGGACTGGGGAGAGTGGCCTGGCACTGGGGAGGCTCTAGTGCCGTGGGTAAGGGATATGGAAGCTTTGAGACTTCAGGGTTTGGATTCCTAGTTGGGAGGAGGCTGGCAAAAGGGTGCTGTAGCACTGAGGTGAGGTGACAGGTTACAAGGCAGCAATGATCTTAGGAGCCAGACTCTGAGTCTCACAGAGCTGGATGTGGGTGGTGATGCCATGTGTCAGGAGTTTCGAGACCTTAAAGGGGCAAAGATAAAAAGTTCACGGGCACCGAGAGGGCAGTGGAGTGACTGTTTGGATCTGTAGGAGACCTGTGTCATCTGGGTTGAAGGGAGCCTGGTTAATGTCAGCTCTCAGGAGAGAGGTGCTGACTAGGTGCTGCTGAAGCACCAAGGGGAAGGGCAGGGATGCCTAGCTCCCAGGAGGCACTCGGTGTTGAGATGAGAGCGAAGTGGGTTTGGTTTGGGGTTTAGGAACAGCTGACCATCCCAACTTGTGTTCACAGACACAGGACTAGTGAACCTTTGGCTGCACAACTTGTCGGCTAGAATATATTCCCGGCTTCCTGGTTTGGTGGCTTCTTTCTAGAGTGAGCCTTGAGCCCCTCCAAGCCTCTCTCCTTTTCTTCTTGCCACTGGAGTCCTGAGGATACCATTGCCCTCTCCTGTTCTCCTGGCTGCAAACTCTCCCATCAGGGACTCTTCCCTGGCATGCTTGCTTTGGGTTGAAAAGAGGCCAAGGGTCAGTCACACAGGGCAGATGGAACCTATGGGAGGTCATCTAAGTGATTTGCCTCCATGGCACTTTCTATTACCATCAGCCCAAGAGTTCTGTGTTTCAGGGAGTGGACCAAAGTTCACCAGGTACTTGGTCCTAATTCTAGCTCTGTTGTTTGCAGCTGTGTAGCCTTAGGCATGTCACTTAACCTCTCTGAGTTTGTGTCTTCAGTCCTGACAGCTGTTATGAGGATTGGAGGCAAGGTATTTGGACNTATTATATGCTCATGAAAGGAGAGGTAGGATTGTTTTTGTTTTTGTGTTTTGCTTTCTGGCCTCTCTGCCGTCCCAGTCCTGAGACCCCCTCTCCCTCCAGTATCTTGGTAGGGATAATCTCAGGCTCTCCCATCTGCCAGCAACTCTTGGCTGCAGTTTTGAGTAGCAGGTGTATCTTGAGGGTATAAATTGGGCTGTCCTGATAGGGTTGAGAAAAGGCATTAGTGTAGACTCTTTCGGATGTTGGGTGGGAGCTGGTCATTTGGAGTCTGGAAAGATACTGAGCAACAGTCTCCTGGGACTCAGTTTCTCCTGTGGATGCACACACGGGCAGGGCTTGCAGTGGCAGGCAAGTTGTGGCTGTGCTGGGCCCATGGGTTCCCTGGCTTACTGGCCAAGGATGTATCCTGGGTTGTGTCATTTGTGGTTGGAGAAGTCAACTACTTCAACTCAAAGCAGGAGAGCACTTTCCTCAGAAAGTTTGAGCCCCAGGGCNGGATGAAGGAAGGAGAAGGATCTGGGTGGTCGGGGCCCCTGTATGTTGGTCCTCATCAGCCCTGTTTTGATCAATGCCAAACTAGCACTTGCTTTATGTCTCATTAACTGGCTAACCTGGGAAACTGGTCCGGATCCCACCCCCACCCCAAAACCTCTACCTTGCCCCTTTTGCCCTGAAATTCAGTGGTGGCCTGAAGGAGGGGGAGGTTCTACCCCCATGGTTGACTGCCATGGAATAGTGAAATCACCTGGGAGGGGTGGGCTGTGTGGTTCCAGAGAGGCCAGCTCCTTGGTAACTGGCATCCCGTTGCCATGGCAACGGCACCGGTGATGGAGCGGGAGATGGCAGTGTGCATGTGGTGAGGGCGGGCTGAAGAGTGCATTTGGGCACACCAAGGGGCAGGAGACCTCTGAGCCTGGCCTCCTGCTGCTTCTGATGTGAGCTAGCAGAGCCCTTGGTGCCCGCGCTTACTGAACATTGAACGGGACTCAAACAAAGGCAATGGGTGGGAACTGAGAATTGTTGTCCTGGAGGGTTGGGAGTGAGTGAGGGAAAGCTTTGGGCATCACACCCCTGACATTTCTTCCTTGTCCGCCTTGTCTTCCCTATAGGTTCCAGGCAGAGGGTGGCTACGTGCTCTACCCTCAGATCGGGGACCGGCTAGATCTGCTTTGCCCCCGGGCCCGGCCTCCTGGCCCCCACTCCTCTCCCAGTTATGAGTTCTACAAGCTGTACCTGGTAGGGGGTGCCCAGGGTCGGCGCTGTGAGGCACCCCCTGCCCCAAACCTTCTTCTCACATGTGACCGGCCAGACCTGGACCTCCGCTTCACCATCAAGTTCCAGGAGTACAGCCCTAACCTCTGGGGCCACGAGTTCCGGTCCCACCANGATTACTACATAATTGGTACTGCCAGGCAGAGGGCAGGGACAACAGAGAGTCCCTGGGATGGAGGGCAAGGAAGGGAGGACCATTGGAATCCACCTCTATGCATTCAGTAGTGTTTCCCCCAGGGCATGGGAACAGAGGAGGGGCTAGACCTGGAGTGCTGACTTCTTCCCCNGTTCTTGTTTTCAGCCACATCAGATGGGACCCGGGAAGGCCTGGAGAGCTTGCAGGGAGGCGTGTGCTTGACCAGAGGCATGAAGGTGCTTCTGCGAGTGGGACAAAGTGAGTGGGGCTAGGGGACACCTGCTAGGACCTGAGGGAGAGTTAGGTAGTACATGCAAGTCAGGGGTAGTTACCTCAGCCCCTCTCTTTTGTGTCTTCTCTGTTCTCAGGTCCCCGAGGAGGAGCTGCACCCCGAAAACCTGTGTCTGAAATGCCCATGGAGAGAGACCGAGGAGCAGCTCACAGCCTGGAGCCTGGGAAGGACAGCATACCAGGTAGGAACCAGGAGCCAGTCACTGTCTCCTCTCCTCTCAGACCCCAGCTGCCCTGCCGTCACCCCCTTCCGCCCTCCCTCTCCCGTTTCGGGGGGCGGCGATACAGGAAAGAGGAGAGAGGATGGGAGGGTGGGAGGGAAATGGAAGCCAAATGAGGAAAAGACTCAATTAGAACTAATTAGCCAAGTCAGTGCTTCAATCAGCGCTGTCAGAGAAGTGGGGGGGACGACATGGCAGCGAGCTGTAGGCTGGACACCTGGATTTTGATCTGGGCCTGGGGGGGAGGGANTGTGGGATACCTAAAGGGCCTGGGCACTGCTAGGGAAGCCCATCATGGGGACCCCCAGGGCTGGGTATATCCAAATATCCAGATGGTTCCTTCAGCCCCTCCCCCTCTTTCCTCCTTCACCCCTTCCCTGCCAGGTGACCCCAACAGCAATGCAACCTCCCGGGGTGCTGAAGGCCCCCTGCCCCCTCCCAGCATGCCTGCAGTGGCTGGGGCAGCAGGGGGGCTGGCGCTGCTCTTGCTGGGCGTGGCAGGGGCTGGGGGTGCCATGTGTTGGCGGAGACGGCGGGCCAAGCCTTCGGAGAGTCGCCACCCTGGTCCTGGCTCCTTTGGGAGGGGAGGGTCTCTGGGCCTGGGTGGTGGAGGGGGGATGGGACCTCGGGAGGCTGAGCCTGGGGAGCTAGGAATAGCCCTGCGGGGTGGTGGGGCTGCAGATCCCCCCTTCTGCCCCCACTATGAGAAGGTGAGTGGTGACTATGGGCACCCTGTGTACATTGTGCAGGATGGCCCTCCTCAGAGCCCTCCAAACATCTACTACAAGGTATGAGGGCTTCTCCGTCCTGGTTTTCCTCAATCCAGCCCTCCATGGGGTGCTCCTCCAGTTTAATTCATGGTATGAGGGGCACCTGCGCCATAACCTTGGCCCCCCTTTGCCCCACCAGCTCCTTGGCTCCTCCTGGCTATAGCCCTCGTCTGCAATTTTAGGATCCCTTAAGACTTGACTACACCTCTTCCTGCCCTCCCCTCCCCTTGTTTGGCTGTGGGCACTCCTCTAATCTCTGCCTCTTGGGGAAAGGGGGCACAGGCTCAGCCTCCTTTAACCACAACACAGGTGTCCTTGTTCCCTCACCCACCCAGAGTAGGGGTGGGGACAGTCTGTCTTTTGGTTGGCACCTCTTTCTGCCTCTCACAGTTTTTCTCTTTCTCTATCTTATTCTCTCTCTCATGTCTCTAGGTCTGTTCTCTCCCTCTTCCCTAGCACCTTCCTCCTTACATCTACTTTACCCTCTTGGCTTCTTGTCCTGTGCCTCTTACACGTGTCCTGGGTTGGGGCATCAAAGCGTCTCTCCCCTGGCTCTTGGCCCTTCCCAACTTTTCATATCAACTGCTCCCCTCAGTCCGCCAAAAATGGGGGCTTTTTGGGGGAAGATTCTGGCTCCGGGCACAGGGCCTCTTTCCCTGCCCTTCTGTGTACTTACTCCAGCCATTTGGGGTGGTTGGGTCACAACTACTACCATGAGAAGAAGTGTCCTGTTGTGTCCAGTGGCTGATAGCAAGATATGAACCAGTGGGGACTTTATGAACTTTCTGATGCCCGGTGGGCATCAGATGGGAAGTGACTCGCTCCCGACAAGAAGTGACCAGGCCTGGACAGAAATGGCCTGGGAAGGTGGCAGAAGGAGTGCAACAGGAACTGGAAGTGCCTTCATCCAGGACAGGAAGTCGCACTCCTGAAATAGGAAGTGGTCTGGCTGGAATTCCAAGTGGCTTAGTCTGGGGAGGTTGTGGGGGTGGGCGTGGGGGCATGGGAAGTGGATGGTTCTTACCCTGTGGAGAAAGGGGCGGGAGGAACTTCCTGTTTTAGGAGGAAGCTGGAACTTACCACTGTGAGAGGACAGATGTGGACTGAGAATTTTCTTAGTATTCAGTGACACTTCCCAGGATCTCCCTTCCCTTGTGCTCTGTGCGATTTTTAGGACAGCTAAGATGACTGCCACCTGCTGTGGCAGGCCCAATTTGTCTTGTTCTTCCCTTACTGTACCCCAGTATAATCCCTGTTGATCAACAGGACTACCCCAAGAACTCACATGTTNTCCCCAGTGACCGGATGGCTGTCTTGTTCATGCCTTCCTCCCTTCAAACCCAACACANCACCCATCTTAGTGACCAAGAGGTGNTGTACTGACTGGTCTAGCTGATGGCAGTTATTAGCACTGGTTGCTGTTTCCGTAGTGACAAGCCTATACCTCTTCCTGCTCTTTAGTGCACAAGGGGCTGCTGCCTCAGTTTCCTCCCAGCTCAGTTTTATTAGATCAAAGCTGCCCTTAGGCACCAAGTTGGCCACCTCNATCACCANCCAAAATGGTTGCTTTGTCCACCAGAGGTCAAGTCATCTCTCGGGCGCTGTAGTTCCCAGCTCCTTCCAGGGAACAGGAAGTTGATATTGCCATGGGGGAGGTGGCGGGGTGTTGCCGTCACCTCAATAGTTTTACTGTAAAAGGGAAATTTGAACAACAGAAGACAGGAAAAAAAAAATAAAAAACTTTAAAAGTTGACGAGAAGGCTGGAGAGTGATTGGACATGAATCTGGGAGTCAGAATGGTTTTCGAGCTTAGGGTCAAGCAGAGGGTTGGTCACATGGAACCAAGGGGCCTGGGGAAAGAACACTGGTTGGAGTGGTGAAGTGGGCAGTTTATGGAGAGGGAATCATGGCTTCAGAAGGCTGAGGGAGGCAACCACCTGTAGAGAGGCTTTGCTGGAACACCCACTGCTACGTGCACACATGAGGGGCAGGAGTATCACACTAAAACAAAGCACCTGGAAGAGGGCACAAGTCACCATCAGTGTCACTGTGGTAAAAAGGATCCTGTGAAGATCTCTTTCCTACACCCCTCTCCAAGGTACCTCTGACTTGGGGAGTTTTGCTGTTGGGGACTAATNTGACCGAAGGGATAGAGCTGAGGAGAAAATTGTAGGAAGACCCCAGGGACCCAGGCGTCAAGTGTGGCTGCTTAGGTACCCATACCCCAGGCTCTTCTCCCCAAAAGCCCAGGTGCCCATCCCCCTAGACTCAACCCCTTTCTCCAGCCACAAAAGCTGCCCATCAGGAGCATCACTGAAGCGAGTCAGTGGGGGTCACAACCTCTGCCCTGGCTGCCCTCCCCTGACTTAAGGTTCCCTCCCACTGTCTCCCATCTGCCTGGAGGTCAAGGGGTCCCCTTTCTCCTCTGTTCACAGAGACCCCTACCCCTCTCAGCAAGATGCCTCTGAGGTATAGGTACTGAAGGAGGGGAGTTGAAAACTGGGAGACCAGGTACTGGGCTGTGTAGAATTTCCTCTTGCCTTCTAAGCCCACACTGGAGCTGCCCAAAGTGGGGAGGCTCGAGGGGGTTGGAAGGGCTGGTCCCTGGCCCTTAGTGGGGGTTGGTTGTCTTGGAAACATCCCCTTCTCTACACAATGGGAAGCCCCCCTCAGCCTCCCGCGTGGATGGAGCCGACAGCCCCATCGCTGGCTATCAGCCTCAGGGACTTGGCAACCGTCACTATGGCAACACAGAGCCCAGCAACAGGGCCCACTGAGAAAGGGAGGGGTCCAAGACTGGGGCAGGGCTGTGAGTGTGAGGGGACAAGGGCTCTGAGAGATGACACATTCAGAGGTACAGGTGGATACAAGAGGGAAGAGAAGTAGAGATAAATAGTCTCTGTGACAAACACCTCACCAAAGCAGCCAAGACATCATAACANGCTGAGAGACAGGAAGACACCTGGGGACAGATGTACAGGAGTGAAACTGCACACACTGCACAGCGCCCTGGGACACACCCCCTCTGAGCACTGGCATCCACAGACCCCCTGCCAACCACCTGACATTCACAACACCTACAGCCTTTCACATGCGCAGTGACTTGCGTGTCTTTTAAGCTATTTGAAAATGCTGGTGACTTCCACATAGAACCACACATGCCATCTGTTGNCTTTCTGGATACAAGTACACAAACACACTCCCAGGATAACAACTATGACAAGAATGGATGGGCAGGAAGATACTCATTCGTCCATTTGTTCATTCAGTCACTCTACACCCTGTCTACTGTGTTCCAGGTGCCACTTCANCACTGTGTGCTAAGGCAGAGTCCCTGTTTCATGAAGTCACATTTTTTTTTGTTTATTTAATGCTTCTATGTTCCCCCCAAATAGTGCTAGTGTCAAGCCTAGGTCCTTGAATATGCTTGACAAGTACTATACATCGAACCACACCCCCAGCCCTGACGTCCACTTTTTTGTTTAAAATATATTTAATTTGAATATTTTTGACTGCACGTATGTGTGTGCATCCTGTCTGTGTCTCATGCCCAAGGAGGTCATGAGGGCATCAGATCCCCTATAACTGGAGTTACAGACAGTTGTTGAGCCTCCTGTAGGCACTGGAAGCCAAACCTGGGTCCTCTGCAAGAGCAGTAAGTACTCTTAATCACTGAGACATCTCTCTAGCCTTTCACCTTTATTTGAGATAGCATCTCACTCTAGCCCAAGTTGGCCTAAAACTATGTTTTTTGTCTAATTTTAAGACAGGGTCTTAGCCAGGTGATGGTGGCACATGCCATTAATCCCAGCACTTGAGAGGGAGTGGCAAGTGGATCTCTGTGGGTTTGAGGCCAGCCTGGTCTATGGAGTGTGTTCCAGGACATCTAGGGCCACATAGAGAAGCCTTGTTTTGAAAAACCTTAAAAACAAAGCAAAACAAACCACCCCCCTCCCAACTACATACACACAGAACAACAGGGTTTTATTATATAGATCAGGATGGCCTAGAACTCAGAGGTCCGCCTGCCTTTGCTTCCAGAGTGCTGGGATTAAAGGGGTGACACTCCATGCCTGGCCTGTGTTTAGCTTTTGAAGTCTTTTTGTTTGTTTGTTTGGTTAGTTGTTTTTTTGAGACAGGGTTTCTCTGTGTAACAGAGCCCTGGCTGTCCTGGAACTCACTTTGTAAACTAAACTGGCCTCGAATTTACAGAGATCCACCTGCCTCTCTGCCTGGGATTAAAGACTTGTGCTACCACACCTGGCTTGAAGCCCACATTTTGATAGGGAACAGCATATTACAATTTCAGTTCATGAAAACAGATACTGAGTCTGAGATGGGAAGAGTTAGAAGCCAGCCTTGGACCATAGGGTGGGTGAGACCCTGTGGCAAACAAAACAAGACCAAACAATTCAAAACCCANAGTAACAGGGTCAACCTTGCAGATTGGAAGGTCCCTGTGAGATAGCCAGGAACTGCAGTGGGGAAGGTCTGCGAGGCGGAGGGAAGAACAGGCACAAAGAGAGAGAAAATTNTGATGTGTTTGGTAATAACAAGGACATCTTCCTCATTTTCGTTCCACATATCCCTAGCCTCAGTCCAAGGGAGAGAAAGTCACTTCAAGGAGCTGGTCTAGTTAGGAGCGGTGGCGCACACCTTTAATCCCAGCACTCAAAGGTAGAGGCAGGTGGATCTCTGAGTTCGAGGCCAGCCTGGTCTACAGAGTGAGTTCCAGGACAGCCAGGATTACACAGTGAGACTCAGTCTCAAACAAGCAGGAAAGGTAAGCACAGCAGCCGATCCAGCTTGGTCCTCCATCTTCTCCCCTTTGTCTCCCGTGTGTATGGACTAGTTCTCCTCAAGGACTTTTTAAGCCCNGGGACGACAGGATGATGCTTTGAGCTTTTGGGACCCCATGACACACAAAATCTTGAGCAGGCAGCTGACTATGGTGACAAAGAGTTTGTAATCCCAGCACTTGGAAGGTGGTGGAGGAGGAGGAGGCTGCTTGTGAGTTTGAGGCCAATGTGACCTATGAAGTGAAACCCTGTCTCAAATAAGCAACAAAACAAAATGAAAAGAGCCATGTNTAGAGTGGGCAAGCAGAGCAGAACTGAAAGAAGCAAGTAGAAGCTGCCCTTCCCAATAGCATAAGATCAAGGGCGTCCTGGAGGCTGAGCTGCAGAGGCACAGGCTTCGCCATCCTTTGCAGCTTAAGGGATACAACTTCCACCCACGTGGAGTGTGGTTTGCTTTGGGGAGTGCTAACAATATGGAAATGGGGTGGAGCTGCAATAGAAATTTCTTTTTTAAAATGTATGTTCCTGGGTGTGTGTGATGGGGAGCATGCATGCTATGGTGTGTTTGGAGGGTAAGAGGCCAAGCTGCAGGAGTTGGTTCTTTCCTCCGCTCATGTGGGTCCCCAGGATGGAACTCTAGGCTTTGCAGCAGGTGCCTTTCTTTACTCTGGTGAGCTGGCTGCAACAGAAATGTCTGGTGGGGGAATGTTTGATGTCACAACTGAGATTTAAGTTAGAATGGAAAAGGGGGGTCTTCCTAAAGGGAAAGTGGGCACACACAGACATGGGGTTCCCCCTTCGAGGTTCAAGGTCTGCAGACAGGTTGGGAAAGGGGCTGCAGGGTGGTTTGAAGGCAGGATGCTGGCTTGCCTGGGCTTGCAGTGGTCGATAGGGGGTAGAAAAAAGTCACGGAATGAGTGGCCACGACTGGGTAGCAAGAGTGTGTGGCAGGGCAGGTGAGGTGTGGAGGGAGTTCGAGGCCACCAGGTTCCAGGTACCCATGATTCTCATGAGGGAATAATTAAAGCAGCTGATTTCCTGGTTTCTCTCTTCCCTGTCACCATCAGGAACTTAGGCACCAGCTCCCCCAATGGCACTGACTGGTGGGGTGGGGGCCCCCACGAGCAGCCTCAGGGGGCAGCAGCTGGTGAGTCTGGAAGAATCTGTGTGCTCAGCAAACAGCAGCCTTAGTGCCGAAGGGCTGCCTCCTCCCTCATCAATCAGCCTCAGCCAAATGTCCCTGTATTCCCACCACCCCAAGGGGACTGGGGCCGGGCCAGGGTCCCCAGGGGAGTGAGAAGGGGATGGGTGTGGGGAGCTGGGGTGGGGCTTAGGTTTCCATCCCTTGGCTTGTGTTCTCTTCCCTTTGGAAGCCCCCAGTTCTTCATGTCATGGGATGACTCTTTCCTGGCCCCTGCCACTGTAGGGGCATCAGCTACAAATCACCTGTGGGGGGCTGCTGGTGGAGAAAAGGGGAAGAGGGATGAGTCGGGTTATAGAAGAACCCGCTCTGGTTCTCACGGGACTGGTCCAGGGATGGTTAGTAGGGAGGTTGCTGGCACAGAAGCCCTGTCTCCCAGGCTGGCCTCTCTCTCCTGATGGATGCTCTGGTCAGCCAGTGGAGACCCTGACCCCCTGAACATCTGTCTTCCCACCTTCTCCTAGCACCCAAACTTCATGCCCTGCTTCCCACCGAGATCTAGAGGTATGGCACCCCACCTCACCCAAAATTTGCTATTATTCACTGTGGACTGTGGCTTCTAGATCTTAGCCTCTGGCTCCCTCTCTCCCTCAGCCCTTACTCCCCTCAGGGACCCAGGCGTCCTGCCCACTCCCTTCACCATAGCAACCATTCTTCTTGGAGTTGCTTAAGACTTTAATATCATTTCATTAAGTCAGTAAGTTCAGAGAAGGTTGGGAGCACAAAAAGACCAGGAGTGGGCCAAAAAGGACCAAGGTAGGGGGGAAGAAGGGAAGAGGCCCCTCTTCTCCGTGGAGATGGCTCTGAGAAATCAAATATTGACAGTGAGAGAACAGGCCTTATTAAATCTGGGACAGGGGTGTGTGTGGGTAGCTGTGGGAATGGCCGGATGCCTGGGTTCTGAGGGTGATGAGGGTTCTGAGGAGAGAAAAGCCTATAGCTGGGAAGATGCACTCAGGCTAAGTGACTCCAAGGTACATCTGGTCAGTCCATACCCTTTGGGATGTGCTTAGGCTTGCCACTCTGGCTGTTTCTCAGCTGTCCCCTAGAACCCCTAGGGACAAGCCCCACATCCCAGCTGTGGCTGCCCCCCTGCATCCTTTTCCTCTACCTCTACCTCTCTTGATGAGCTTCAGCAGCATTTAATCGGATTGAGCAGTAATTAGCAAAGCAAGATGTTTGATTACCTATTTAGCATAATGTGGGGGGCTGGGATCCCTAGGCACAGCCACAGTTGAGAGGGGAGTCAGAAGAGAAAAAGGGTCTATGCAAAGTTCCTTTCCCTGAGGGATTTGTGAACCTGCCCTTGAGGCTCCCCACCCTAAGCCTCTCCACAAATTTTCAGTCCTTTGGGACTTTTCCCTTGGGATTCTGACCAGCCACATCACCTCTCTCAGCCAGCTGGTTGGAAGACTACCTACGTGTTCTAGCTCAGCCCCGTGTGCTGTGCAGCTGGTTTTAGGGTGTGGCAAGGCCTCTTTGCTTCCATCCCCACTCTCAGCAACAGGAGTCTGGGCTGGGCCGGAAGACCACATAAATCAGAGCCCAGAAACTCATCTTCAGGATAATTGTGGTAGCCAGATGTGGTGGCACACCCCTGTAATTCCAGTACCCAGGAGGCAGAGGCAGAAGTAAAAGTTTGAGAGTTTGAGCTACATGGCGAAGGCGAAGGTGGTGGTGGTGTGTGTGTAAGGGAGGAATTGTCAGTTGTGGGATGGTGGTGGGTTGGGTCAGGGTGTGGACAAATACATTGGCCTTCAGAAGTACCTGGGACTGCCACTTCCGACAGCACTAGACTGGCAAAACGAGACCTGTCAGGTGTGAAAATGGGAGGATTGAGGTGCCAGCTTCTCTTCCCATCCAGCAAAGAAAATGTCATCAATTTAGCTCCTCATGGAAATGTAATCAGTGGGCTCGCTGCTGGCTTTGTCTTAATTAGGCACTATTGATGGAAGCAGGGAGGGCGCCTCCCTATTCCCATGATTCTGCTTCCTCGCGGCATTTCCCACGTCTCCCCAAAGCGTCTCGCGACCCCGGTACAGCTGTTTTTTGCGCCTTCCAGCCACCAAGACGCGTGGCGCCCCCTAGCACCGGCTCAGGTCTGCCCCTCAGTGCTCTCCAGGCTGCTCAGGGACGCAGCCTTTGTTCCTATGGAGAGCAAAGCTCCTCCCCGGCTGGGTCACCTTCCCCGGGGAGTCCCCGCCTCTCGTTCGCCCCCCAAACCAGCCACGCTTTTAAAAGCCAATCCTCAGATTAAAAAAAAAAATTCCAGTTCCAGCCTTCACCCATTTCCCTCGCCCCGTGCCTCCCAGCAATCCTAGACCCCAATCCGGGCTAAGAAGCGGGAGCAGCAGGAGGGCAGGGGTGCTCCAGCCCCGGTTTTTCCCCTGGACCCAGCTGCAGCCGTGGCTGCCTGGAAATCCTGGAGAGCTCTCTAGAAGGCGAAAGAGCCTCGCAGGCGAGACCCCGAGCGCCACCTGCTGGACCCGTGCAGGCCGGAGCGCATACACCTGGGGGCCTGGGTCGGGCGCTTGGGTCCCTCGTCTTTTCCACGTCCTGCGGGACGGTGTCGCATTGTTTTCACTCCCAGCCTTTCCAGCTTAGTACTCAAATTCAGCCTGGGGCCGTACCTCGCACCTTCGGCCCCCAGATTTAGTAAGCTGTCGAAACCCTAGGCCCCCTTGCCCTCTAGTCTCAGGTCCACGCGGGAAAGACTCGAGTGGGGTGGGGCCGCAGAGNAGTGCGCCTGCGCAGTGCCCGCAGGTTCCGCAGACCCGCCACTTANTCTCCCGGCCCCGGGTTGCCATGGCGACGCGTGCATGCAGGCGCGGGCTCGGGAGAGCCACGCGGGGCAGTTTCTGGGTTGGTGCGACCCAACCGTCGGTCTAGGGAGGAAAGGGTCGGCGTTGTGAGGTGTGTGTCGGGGCACAGGGAAGGAAAGAATGCTGGGGAGAAGGGGCAGCTATAGGGGAGGAGCAGCAGCTGTGGAGGAAGCAGGAGCTGGGACGGAGAGGGACTGGGGCAAGAGGAAGAGGGGCAGTGAAGATGGGACAGTTGGGATAGTTGTGTGGGGAAGAAATTGTGAAGGACATACTGCCTACTGGTGACCAGTTTGAGGAGCAGGCGGCCCTGAGGTATTTTCTAGCAACCTCAGTGAGTCCCGGGCCGGGACAGTTCCGCCTCCTCCTGCAGTGTGCGCCCCACTAGGATTGTCTCCNGAGGCTTCAGTTTGAGGCTCAGCAGAGCTAGATGTTCCCTTGAGGCTGATGAAGGAAGCCGCATTCTTGTAGTTGGTTTTATTGATTTGTTGGTCTAACAGAACGTTTTTCCTTGGAGCAAAGTACAAATCCTTCAAGTTTGAAATTCATAACCCATGATCAATGCCTGTGGCAGCCTGTGGGGAGGAGGAGAGGAAGCCACAGGTGGCTGCCAGCCTCTCGCTGAAGGAAGAGGGAGTGCCCAGCATTCCAACGTGTGTTCCTGGAGATTCTGTGTCCTGCCGTGGTTGCTTTCTACCTTTCTTCCTCCCCNGAGGACCCACTGGGTCTTCCTCGTGCTCTCCAGTTCCTTGTCACCACTGCACGATTTGAAATTCATTATTGGATAGCTTTTGTCCTTCTTNGTTTTAGGTTGTCCACAAGGACATTTGGAATCTAGTGACCCTGATGTTCTATACTTGGTGTAGACTTAACTAACAGGACTAAGAAACCGAAGTATACACAAAACAGGATCCCCACCCCTTGGGAATTAAAAACTTAAGTGGCTTGTGCAAATGTTCTTTGTTTAGGGCTGTTGAGATTTTAGTGTGGGTAGGAGGGGCATTTATNTATGTCAATAAGGAGGGAAGGAGGTACACAGGAAAATCATCTGGGTTTGAGTCAGTGACAATGACAATGGGTGGGAATTGTGGGGACTGTATCCCCTTCAAGAGCCTACTCTTATTCAGGATCCTGTAGGGTAGTGTAGCTGAAGGTGTGGGTGGACACACCTCGGCTGTGTTCCTGATGACTACATTTCCCATACTCCTCATTAGTGGGGTTCCTGTTATCTTAAAAAAAGATTTATTTTAGTTTATGTGTACACGTATGTATGCAAGCAAAGCTGCGTGTGGGTACCCAGGAATTGAACTCAGGTCATCAATCCTGTTGGCAATCACCTTTACTCCTTGAGCCGTCTTACCTGCCCCCAGGCTTTGACTTTTAATCGGAGTCTCTGAAGAATTTGGGTTATCCCAGGAGTAAAATGTGAGGACTCCATAGTCCCTCTCCCTTTTTTAATTCAGTGCTCGGAGTCTAACCCAGGCCTTGCACATTCTAGATGAGTGCTTTGCCATTGAGCTGTAGTCCAGCTCCAAGGTTCTATTGGGTACGGGCCTTGAGTGCATAGCGGGGTATCGGTACCCCCAGAAAAGATGATCACCTTGGGTGTCTCACTCGGTTTCTGAATCCANAAGTGACTATGTGTTTGGGAGGCTGGGCTAGGGTGGGTCTGGTGGTGGACTTCCGGCGTCCATGTACCTGCAGGTTTTGCCTTCAAGATGGCTAGCAAAGCTGAGAAGAAGCGAAAAGTAGGTGGCCGGGGAGGTGCCCGGGCAGGCCGAGCTGGCCGAGCCGTTCCGTCTGCTGTGGCNGCAGGAGCTGCTGATGCTTCCCTGCTCTCTGCTGACCAGGAGCCAGAGCCTGAGTCCACCAAGGATGAGTCTGGTGAGTACTTGTTGGAACAGAAGGTGCTTAGAAATGGAGGACGGGGNAGATTGGAGAAGCTTCTCCAGTGGGGTGTTTTTGTTTTTTGTTTTTTTAAGTTTTGTTTTATTTTTTTGAGACAAGGTTTCTCTGTGTAGCTCTGGGTGGTCTCAAACTGGCTATGTAGACCGGGCAGGCCTGGAACTCAACAGGGATCTGCCTACCTTTGCCTTACAATTCCTGGGATTACCGATGAGCACCACCATGCCCAACTCAGGAGTGTCTTGGGGCTGGGGAGCCAGGACTGAGAAGCAGGACCAGTGTGACATTGTATCTGTAGGACTTCAGCAGAACCTCTGCCCTACTCATTTTTTTTTTTGTCTTCTTTTTTTCCTTTTTATATGTGCATGTGTCTTCTTCCTGGCCAGCCTCCTATTTATTCTGTTTTAAAATTTCCCATCAATGTACCAGGAGTTCACCAGCCAATGCTTTCTCTAGCCTCTTCCTTATTTCAAGTGTTCCTGGTTGTTCCCACCCCACTGTAGAGGGTTTGATCTCTTCCTTTTTCCTATTTTCACCCTGGGTGGCAAAACAAATAGTGTTTTTCTTCCATTAAGCCCATCACCATGGAGACCCAGCCTGCTTTGCCACCCTTTGAATCCGAAGCCCGGCTGATGCTTTCCACCATCTGTTGAAAGCTCCTGTGTTTTCTTCCTCATCTTGGCAGAGACTTGGTAGATTGTGGAGGTTCAGGTTCAGGGTGACAGGAAAAGAAGCCTACATGGAGGGAACAAAGAGCTTAAATAGGCTGCCTCTTGTGGATTTGATCCTGGAGCCAGCGTGGGTGGAGGGCTTGGGGGTCTTGGTTGCTACCAGTTGTCTTTCGTTTAGATCACTGTCCAATGGACATGAGACAGTGAGCCAGGTGTAGCCCTCACCTTTAAAGTGGGGCTCGCTGGTATTGCTAGCNTCCTGCGAAGATGAAGAGAAATAGAATCTTCTCCTGTTGTTTTTTTTTTTAACNTTTATTTATATAATAATAACAATTACTATTAATTATTATTATTTTGTTATATGTAGGGGTGTCTAGTTTACATGTTTGTCTGAGCGCCACATGCGTGTCTGGTGCCTGAGGAGGCCAGGGCGTTGGATCCCCTGGAACTTGAATACAGACTATGAGCCCCCGTGGAGCTGCTGAAAGGAAACCTAAGTTCCCTGGAAGAGCAGCCAGTGCTCTGAACCGCTTGAGTAATCTCTCCAGCTCCTCTTTATTGAATTCTTTACTTATGTATTTAGTTGTGTTGTGTATGTGCCTGCTCATGTCATGGTCACATGGAGAGGTCACAGGACAACTTGTGAGAGTTGATTCCTCCCTTCCACAACGTGGGTTCTCGGGGTCAAACTCAGGTTTGGTGCTTAGCACCCTTATCTGTTTCCCCTACCCATTCCCCGCCCCCTCTTTCCTTCAGTGTTAAGGGTTGAACCCAAG
>LZPO01078627.1:68592-79017 GCA_001675575.1 Neotoma lepida
AACCAAACTCACTGCTCACGGGTCTGGAAGCTTGAGATGTTCACAATGAAGGGAGGGACAGAGCCAGCGTCAGGTGAAGTCCTCTAGCTCCTGGTTTCTAAATGACCACCTTACAGCGTCTTCCGTGGTGGAACGAGACCGGAGCTCTGTTAGGTCTCTTCCTCAAGACGCCAATCCCATTCATGTTCTAACCAGCCCCCAAGGCCTAGTAATACCGCAGCAGAAGGGAAGGTTTGTAACAGACAGATTTCGGGGAGACACAATCGTACAGACCTTTCTCACCTCAGTGAAAGTCCAAGGGGATGGGACAAATATAGTTTTGTTTGAATGTCTAGAAAGGATACATTCGCTGTGGTAGCCTTTAGCTGCATGGAGCTATTTCCATTTAAATTACTTAATTAAAAAATTCCCCTGGCAGAGGCCACATTTCAAGCTACATACGACTAGTATTGGACAGCACATCTTACATTTTATTCATTTAATGTGTGTGGGTGTTCTCTCTGTGCGCCTCATATAGGCCTGGTGCCTGAGGAGGCCGGAAGAGGGTGTCAGATCCCCTGGGACTAGAGTTATATATGGCTGCAAAACATCATGTAGGGGCTGGGAATTGAACCAGAGTCCTAAGCAAAAGCAAGTGCTCTTAACTGCTGAGCCCTCTCTCCAGACTTGGTGTACACGTAGAGATCAGAGGTCAACTTGTGGGAGTCAGTTCTCTCCTACCACTGTGTGGGTCCCAGGAACTGAACTCAGATCCTCAGACTTAGTGGCAAGTGTCTCTAACCACTGAGCCATCTCACCAGCCCCTGGCCAGCACACTGGGGTGTGTAACATTTGCGTGATCACAGTTTCTTTTGGGAGCCCTAGGCTAGAATGCAAGTCTCAGAGACTGCCAAGTTTCCTGGCAGGAGAAGAGGCCCTCACAGTTTTCTCTCCCAGCTACCAATCTTCTCTTGTCCACAGGATTATTGCCATGCTGTCCCCAGATGAGCAGGCCCTGTTCAAGGAGCGGATCCGATTCCTGGATAAGAAGATCCACCCCGGGCTGAAGAAGCTGCACTGGGCCCTAAAAGGAGCCAGTGCCTTCTTCATCACGGAGTGCCGTATACATGCCAGCAAGGTAGGCCACAGCCACTAGACACTAAAGCTCCGTAAGGCTGATGGAAAGTCTGGCACATGGGTCCTCAACACCTGAACCTTTGGTGATGGAGGAGACCTTGGGAGGCATTATAAAATAACTATGCTGGGAGGACCCCCCCCCCGAAATTCCCCGCTGAGAATTGAGGTCTCACGCATGCTTAGGCAAGTATTTTCCCACTGAAAGGGAAGGATTTTTTTTTTTTTTTTTAATGTCAGAAATTCTCGAAGGAGGCTAAATGGAGAGTAGAATCAGATCCAGAGGGCCCCAACCCAACCTTCACGGGAAGGAATATGCAAGGTGTCTGCATAGTTCAAGGAACTATATGTCACAGGAGGTGCTACCTGTGAACCATGCGTGGGTCTGACTCCAGGTGCAGACGATNGTGAATGACTTCAAGGCGTCCACTCTGACCATCGGCTGGAAGGCCCAGGAGATGTCTGAAATGCTGCTGGTGCACATCACGGGCAAACGGGTGTACAGAGACCTGGAGTTTGAGGAGGCCCAGAAAGAACATCGGATGGCTGTACAGCAGAAGTTGGTGGACCTGCACCAGGATGTGGTAAACATCATGACCAACTCCTACGAAGTATTCAAGAATGATGGCCCTGAGGTAGGCATCTCATGACTAGGGCTGTGGTAGGGAAATCCACATACCCCTCTACCACACTTCTACCCTCCTGGCCCTTTCACTAATGTGTGTTTTTCAAATATCCTACCCTGGTCCCAAATGCAGCTCACCTTCAGTGTTTCAAGTCTCCTCTTGCAGCATTCAGGATCTTGCCTCTGTTTCTTTAAAGATTTGTTTTTATGTTTATGAGTGTTTTGCCTGCATGTATGTGTACCACATGTGTACCTGCTGCACTTGGAGGCCCCAGAGAGGGTGTCAGGTTGTAAGTTGCCATGTGGGTGTTGGGAATTGAACCTGGGTCCTCTGTAAGAGCAGCCAGTGCTCTTAACCGCTGAGCTGTCTCCTGCCCCCAGAGCCCTGCATTTCTGTAGCCATCTTGTCTCCCGTCAGCTGGCGATCATGTTCCCAGGCCCTGAGCTGGGTGCTCTAGAACACGCCCCCTCCCTCTCCCCCTCTCTCTCCCCCTCCCGCCCCCGCAGATTCAGCAGCAGTGGCTGCTCTATACAATACGGTTGGATCACATGATGGAGGACGCCCTGCGCATGAATGTGAAGTGGTCACTGCTGGAGCTTTCCAAGGCCATCAATGGGGACGGGAAGACTAATCCAAACCCACTTTTCCGAGTCCTTGTCATTTTACAGAATGATACGCAGGGAGGCGTGGCACAGGTAAGGGCCACTGAGCCTCCAACACCTCAAAACCATCCTGTCTTAGTCCTCAGTTTCTTCCAAGTCTTTTTTAAAATTTAAAATTTTAAAACATTAAAATATAATCATATTATTTCCCCACTTCTCTTGCCTCCTTCCTACACCTTCCATGTCCCCCGACTTTGCTCCCTCTCAAATTCATGACCCCTCTTTCTTCATATATAAATATAACCTGTGATTCCGGTTAGTGTTGCTTTATATGTATATGATGTCAGGTGTGACCATTTGGTGTTGGATAACCAAGTAGTGGCCCCTTCTTGGGAAAGACTGATTCTCCCGCTGTCAGCATTTTAGTTGCCTGCAGTTTACAGTTGGTTTTCTAGGGGAGGGACCCCATGAGATTTCTTCCGCCTTAGCATGAATTGGTGGTGTCCTTGTCCAGGTCTTGCTTATGCAGCCATATTGCTGAGGAATCATGGGTGAAGCTTCCCTGTCATTTCTAGGAGACACAGTCTCACAGCAGACTTTCTGGTCCCTGGGGCCCTTTCAGTCTTTTTGCCCCCTTTTCTGTGATGTTCCCTAAATCTTAGGGGCAGGAATTGGGTGGCAGATGTATCCTTTCGGGCTTGGTACCCCAGAGTCAATTGCTCTTCTCTCCCAATTCTTCTTTTTTTTTAATATATGGGTGTTTTGTCTGCATATATGTCTGTGCACCACATGTGTGCCTGATGTCTGCAGAGGCCAGAAGAAGGTAATGAGTCCCATTGTGAGCCACTACCTGGGTACTAGGTATTGAACCAGGTCCTCTGGAAGAGCAGCCAGTGCTCTTAACTGCTGAACCATCCCTCCAGCCTTCCCCTCTCTACTCTTAAATGTCATCTTGGCCTTGACTTTCTTCTGGGCCTCCAGGCCCAGCTCTGAGGTGTTCAGCCTTAGAGGCTTCGAGGCCTGTGTCTCTCCATGAGTGCCCTAAGCTCCTCCGTGCTTCCCCGCAGGTGGAATTCTCCCCCACTCTGCAGACTCTGGCAAGTGTGGTCAATGACATTGCCAGTCACCTCTTCTCCACCATCTCCATCTTCCGCCACCTCCCCGATATCCTCATCAAACGCAAGATGACTCGAGAACCCATCCATGTGATTGTGGGTGAGTGGGCTGTGGGGAGGGCATACAGCAGGCACCTAGAGGAGAGATGAGAGCATCTCATTCACACGGGCCAGTCATCTCTGTGGCTGGTGGAAGGAGCCAGACCGAGGAAGGAGCAGGGGGTTTGCGACTAGGTGACTGATCCCTGTGGGTTTGAAAACTGGGCTGGAAGAGGAGTAAGGATAAGTTTGAGACTCACGTTGGACTAGGAGAGGCCTTGATTCCCACAGGGGGGAGAGAGAGAGAGAGAGAGAGAGAGAGAGAGAGAGAGAGAGAGAGAGAGGAGAGAGAGGAGAGAGAGGGGGGGGTAGGGTCAGACTTGGCACTGCTGCCTCCTCTGTTTTCTCTTCTTTTTTGAAGATTCATTTGTTATTCTTTCACATGTACGGGCATTTTGCTTGAATGTATGTCTGTGCCTACCAAGTCCAGAAAGAAGGCCTTGTATCTTCTGGAACTGAAGTTACGGACGGTTGTGAGCCTCTATGTGGGTGCTGGGAATAGAACCTGGGTCTTCTTAACCACAGAGCCATCTCTCTAGCTCCCCTCTGTTTCTTTTTAAGATTTATTTATTTTATGTCTATGAGTGCTCTGTCTTCATGCACACCAGAAGAGGGCATCAGATCCCATTGCAGACGGTTATGAGGCACCATGTGGGTGCTGGGAATTGAACTCAGGTCCTCTGGAAGAGCAGCCGGTGCTCTCAGCCGCTGAGCCACCTCTCCAGCCCCTCCCCTCTGTTTGTTTGTTTTTTTGTTTGTTTGTTTTGTTTTGTGGTTTTTGGAGACCCCCTGTGTTTTCTAATGCTCACGTTTGAGTACGTTTTAGAGGGGGAATTGGCGGAATGGCAAGCCCAGGGCAGCGTCGGGGCAGGCTGGAGCTGGGATGGGTGCCCGTCAGTGAGAAGTGAGAAGCATCTTTCTCCACCCTTTGAAGAGCGAGATGAAGACATCAGGAAGATCCAGGCCCAGATCAGCGCCGGTATGACTAACAACGCCAGCCTGCTGCAGAATTACCTCAAGACCTGGGACATGTACCGGGAGATCTGGGAGATTAACAAGGACTCCTTCATTCGTCGCTATCAGCGCCTCAACCCCCCTGTCTCTTCTTTTGATGCTGACATCGCCCGGTGAGTGAAGAAACGGAGGTGGCTTGTCTAAAAGTATAGCACTCACTGCAGGAGGAGCCTGGGGCTTGGGTGCTGTAGGTCCGGACACTGTGTGCCCCGAGCTGCAGAAGAAGAGCGCTGGACCTTCACCTCCTGAGGGCAGAGATCCAGAAATTGGCTGGGCAAGGTTTAGGGAAGGGTAATTGTTTAGAGGAGCATAGCAGGTGTTGGTTGGGAAGGAGGAAGGCCAGAGATGGAAAGGTGGAAGAGCTGGGTGTCCTGGCACGTGTCCATCATCCCAGTGTGTGGGAGCCGCGACAGGAACAGTAGTGTGCGGCTTGAGATACATAGCAAGACCATGCCTTTAAAAAAAAAAAAAGGAATTGAGGTGGGGAGAGGGGGAGGAAGATAGGAGGAAGGAGTACCAGCCTGGTAAAACGTAAAAACCCCTTCACTCTAACAACCCTAAGGTGACGGGCTGTAGCTAAATGGAAGAAGATTCTTAAGTTCTGACTGTAAAGTAACAGTTGTGGGAAAGTTTAGCCCATGACTAGTTGACTCCATTGCTTTGGGCTTGTAGATGTACACTATAGTGGATACAAAGCCATAAACCTCATGGTGTAGAATAGAGGAGAGACAGAGTTGGGGGGCATGGGCCCCTTCAAGGCATAACCCAGTGATGGGAAGACTTTCTGCTTGGTTCACCTCTTTCCACCAACCCACAGTAGTGCCAAGCTGCAGACTGGGACTTACCACACAGATCTTTGGGGAATCTTGAAATCCTCAGTAAAGTGCAAAGAGAGGATTTCTGGCCAGAGGTACCAGGAAAGGCTTTGTGAAGATGGCGCCTGCAGGGGCTGTGCATTCTAAGAGGGGTGGGCTTTCATCAGGCAGAGCCAGGGGCACAGGAGGAAACAACACAGACTGAGTACGGATGGGAGCCCATTAGTGCGTTCCCCATAAAGCGAACAGACCAAGGCATGGACACAGGACAGGAGGCAGACAAAGGGACTTTCTGCAGCCGCCTGTCGCCGGGTGCTGTCCTGTGGCCACCACTACGTTAAGGATGAGGAAATGAAGGCTCAGGATAGCCAAACAGTCCCCAGAAAAAAAAGGATGCAAGGTCGGTCCATTGGTAGTCCCAGCTACAGGAGACTGAGGCAGGAGGACCACTTGTGTTCAGGAGTTTGAGGCCAGCCTGGTAAAATGTAAAAACCCTATTTCCTAAACCAAAGCCTGCTTGAGGCATCTGAGCTAGAAGCTGTGTGGTGTGAGCCTAGCCTGGACCTGGGCAACTCCAAGGCTGTGGGACCCCGGGGAAAGGTTGTGACTGCTGATTTGTCCTGTCCAGTACTTG
The DNA here is from genome assembly GCA_001675575.1 of Neotoma lepida. Classification (NCBI taxonomy): domain Eukaryota; kingdom Metazoa; phylum Chordata; class Mammalia; order Rodentia; family Cricetidae; genus Neotoma; species Neotoma lepida. The sequence continues at coordinate 74,611 of LZPO01078627.1, forward strand.
GGAAGTTGACATGGCCACAGCAGTCTGCCAGGAATGTGTTGGCCTGGGTGACACCTGGCAATAGAACTGTCTAGAACTGCAGGTTTGGGTGGAAGGAAATGAGAGAGTAAACATTGGGGAAGTGGTGTTGGGGTCACCTGTGAAGGAATGAAGCCCTCTGAGCAGACCTGGGGCTCTTGCAGCTACACGGAGGTGGCTAACAATGTGCAGAAGGAGGAGACAGTCCTCAACATTCAATTCGTTCTGCTGGACTGTTCACACCTCAAGTTCTCACTGGTGCAGCATTGTAACGAGTGGCAGAATAAGTTTACGACCCTGCTCAAGGAGATGGCTGCCGGGCACCTGATGGATCTGCACACCTATCTGAAAGACAACGCTGAGAAGTAAGGCTTGGCTTGGGCATGTGTGAGCATGTGTGTGTGTGTGTGTGTGTGTGTGTGTGTGTGTGTGTGCACATGAGTGTGTGCATGTGCATGTGTGTGTGCATGCATGTGAGTGTGTGTGCGTGAGTGTGTGTGTGCACATGAGTGTGTGCATGTGTGTGTGCACATGAGTGTGTGTGTGCACGCGCGTGCGTGTGTGTGTGTGTGTGTGTGCGTGCATGTGAGTGTGTCTAGGAATGTACTTTCCACCACCAACACTCTTTGCTGTCTTTTAGAATCAGCCGTCCTCCCCAAACACTGGAGGAACTAGGGGTCAGTTTGCAACTCATGGACACCCTGCAGCATGACTTACCCAACCTGGAGACTCAGATTCCTCCCATTCACGAACAGTTTAACATTCTGGAGAAGTATGAAGTGTTGGTTCCAGACAGTGTAAGTTCCCACAGTGTTTGGTCCACTCAAGTCAAGTGCATGTCAGTGGCAACAGACTGTGGAGGCCCTTGTGCCATCAGGTGCCATTCAGAGAAGTGAGGGAGGTTCAGAACTCCTGAGGACCAAGGCCAACTCTAACGACAGTCCTCCTCAGTTTATGGACATGTTTTAGACCCAGCTACTTGAGATTGATTTCTTCAGCCTCAGTCACACACAGACTCTGTTTATGAACTCCGGTCTGGAGAGGCAGAAGAAGGCTGCTAACTGATGGAGAGCTGGGGCACTGGCTCACGGGGAGAGTGTTGCCTAGCATATATGACACCCTGGGTGTCTAGTCTTGGAGAGGATAGGTCTCCTGCATGTGGGTCATTCTGTCCTCTGTCCTTCCCAGGTCCTGGAGATGCTAGAAAGTCTCAATGGGGAGTGGGTCACCTTCCAACAAATCCTGCTGGACAGTGAGCAGATGCTGAAGAGACATAAGGAGAAGTTCAAGACAGGCCTTATCCACTCTGCTGATGAGTTTAAGAAGAAGGCACACAACCTTCTAGAAGATTTTGAGGCCAAAGGTATTCCTTACTCCACCTTTCTTCCTCCTTTAGTCTTGGTTTTGTGACTCAGCATCCAAAATGTTGTCTTGGGAAGGTGAAAACAGATGGGGGTGGTGGTGCGGCATGGGGAGGTTGGGGCGGGGAGAAGGGGTTGGGCAGCTCAGGAAAGGGAAGGAGCTTTGAGGAGACAGAAAATGAGCTCCACCTGGAGCCATGGGTTTCCGGTTGGAAGACCTGGGCCAGCAACCTCTCCAGTGTTCTTACACTGACTTCCTGTCCTTCACCCCTGTCAGACGCTGAAGTCGAGCTTGGTGATTTTTGCTAAGACAACCCATCATTCTCTCCCTCTTCTCCTTCCCTTTCCTCTCTCACGTGAGGGCAGCAGTGGGATTTGCCCACTATGCTAAGAGAGCCACAGACTGGCTTTTCAAGAGGCCATGGACCCGAGTGGGGTCTGAGCCACACCTTGACTTCCCACAGGGCCATTTACCAGCAGCGTGGGCCACACAGCTGCGCTGGACCAGATAGCACAGATGCGAGCCATGCTGATGGCCATGAGGGAAGAGGAGAACAACCTCCGCTCCAACCTGGGCATCTTCAAGATCGAGCAGCCGGTCTCCAAGGACCTCCAGAACCTGGAGAAGGTGCTGTGATGAGCTGGGCCCGTAGAAACCAGGGATAAAGTGGCAGGGGCAGGACGAGGTTCTGAGGGTCTGGGAATGGCTGGGACCAGGCAGAGGAGTTCATTAGCAGCTTTGTAGGGTTTTTTTGTTTGTTTGTTTGTTTGTAAAAATCCACACATTAGACCAACCATTTTAAATGAACAATGTAGTGGCATTTAGGTTATTCGAGGTGCTGCATACTGTCACCTCTGTCTCCCATTTCAAAATAATTCCAACATTTCCTGATGGCTCAGCAGGTACAGTGCTTGCCTCCCAAGCCTAAGTAGAAAGGTGGAGGGGACAAGAACTGACTCCACAAAGCTGTGGTCTGACCTCCACTTGTGCATTTGCATTGCCATGTCTCTCTCTCTCTCTCTCTCTCTCCTCTCTCTCTCACACATCTAGATGTGTATAAGAGACAGCACACACACATATCATGAGAGATGGCTCAGTGGTTAAGACTATTAGTTGAAAGTTATATCTCTGTGAAGAGGCACCATGACCAAGGCAACTCTTATAAAATAAAGCATTTAACTGAGGGCTTGCTTACAGTTTCAGAGGTTTAGTTCATTATCATGGCAGGGAGCATGACAGCACGAAGGCAGACATGGTGCTGGAGAAGTAACTGAGAGTTCTATATCCAGTTTCACAGATGTCNGAGAAAAAAGGAAGCCACTGGGCCTGGCTTGGGCTCTGGAAATCTCAAAGCCTACCCCCACTGACACACTTCCTCCTACAAATCCACATCTCCTAACCCTTCTCAAGTAGTACTGCTCCCTGATGACTAAGCATTCAAATATATGAGCCTATGGGGGCCATTCTTATTCAACCACCACAGCTCTTTTCCAGAGGGCCTGAGTTTGATTCCCACATGGAGGCTCACATAGTCTGTAATTCCAGTTCCAGGGGATCCAATGTCCTCTTCTGGACCCTATGACACTACATGCACATGGTGCATGGACATACATGCAAGCAAGACACCTATACTCCTAACATAAAAAATACATCTTTAGAAAAAAGATATTCTAAAAATGATTTAAAAGCCCCAAACAAAATGATTTCATTACCACAAGAGGAAATCATATTCCTATCACAGACACCCTCCATCCCCTCTCCCCCAGCTGCCACCAACTATTAACCTATTGTCCATGTGCATAGATTTGCCCGTCCTGGATATTTCCTACCAGTGGAACAGTGTGGCCTTTTGTCTCTGATTTCTTTCACTCACATGGTGTTTCACAGCTCATGTATGTTATAGCATGTATCGGTATTCCATTCCTTTTTATGGCTCACTAATATTCCATTGTTTGTTCATCCACCCGCCAGCTGATGGGTATGTGGGGTCATTTTTGCCCTTTCACTGTAGTGAGTAGAGTTTCTATGGGTGTGCATGTACTTGAATTTGTTTGGACACCTGTTCCTTATTGTTGTGGATGTAGTAAGCCTAGCAATAAAACTGCCAGATCATATGGCAAGTTTTTGAGGCACAGCCAAGGGATTTTCCACAGCAGCCATGCCATTTGGCATCCCCACTAGCAAATGGATGAGAATTCCTATTTTTTTCTTGGTGTCCTTGCCAGCACATATTTTCCCTTATAGTTTAGTTGTTGTTGTAGCCATAGTGGGTGTGAAGTGGCATCACACGGGGGCTTTAATTGGCATTTTCCTAAGACTCAGTGTTGTGGAGCTTCTCACATGCTTAGCATTTGAGGAGCCCTTGAGGCAAGAGAGTAGAGGGAGAGTGTGAACTGAGAGGCCGCACCATCATCAGATGGACAAGTGAAGGACCTGGGTGAGCTGTCGGGAGGGCAGGGGCTGCCATGCTAAGGCTGTCTGTCCATCTTCCTGCTCCCGACAGGAGCTTGATGCACTCCAGCAAGTGTGGGAGATCACCCGGGACTGGGAGGAGAGCTGGAACCAGTGGAAGACAGGCTGCTTCCTGACCCTGCAGACCGAGGCCATGGAGTCCATGGCCCATGGGCTGTATCGCCGGCTCACAAGACTAGCCAAAGAGTATAAGGTATGTGGGACAGGATGGGAGACAAGATGGCCCTGCCTCAGCTGAGGAAGTGGGCAGGCTCCAGTGCCATGGGTCTTCTGATGTCTCCCCTCCACTTTTTTTAAAAAAAAGATTTATTTGTGTACAGTGTTCTGCTTGCATGTACACCTGCAGGCCAGAAGAGGGCACCAGATCTCATTACAGATGGTTGTGAGCCACCATGTGGTTGTTGGGAATTGAACTCAGGACTCCCGGGAGAGCAGCCAGTGCTCTTAACCTCTGAGCCATCTCTCCAGTTCTATTTATTTATTTATTTATTTATTTATTTATTTATTTATTTATTTATTTAAAGATTTATTTATTGGCCGGGCGGTGGTGGCGCA
>LZPO01078627.1:82057-95222 GCA_001675575.1 Neotoma lepida
TCTCTGTGTAGCTTTGGTGCCTTTCCTGGAACACACTCGGTAGCCCAGGCTGGCCTCGAACTCACAGAGATCCGCCTGCTTCTGCCTCCCGAGTGCTGGGATTAAAGACGTGCGCCACCACCGCCCGACATGACTTATTTTGTTTTTAATCCAAAAAGTTTTATTTTGTTGTAGCCAAAATGTTTTTTGCCTTTGAGCCTAGTTTAAGAAAGACTGGCCTGTCTCAAAGTCACAAGCACATTTGTTCATCTTCTGACACCAAGTTTTCCAAGTTCAATCCCTTTAGTGGACCAAGACTTTATTAGATGGAGGAGGAATGATAGTGAGCAGAGGGGCAGAATAAATTGTTTGGTAAGTCATGTTTAGATCAGTATGCACTTAGGAGAAAACCTTTTTGTGTTTGCATGCCTGCAGGGTAGTTTTTTTGGCAATATTTTACCCTTGACTGTTACGTGGGTAAGGCTAACCTAACCCCTCAGTTTCTACATTATATAAGCTCTCTAAGCCTAAGTTTCCTCATCTGTGAATGGGATAATAGCACTTCCCTTTTGGAGTGCTTGGGAGAATTACAGAGGTGCACGTGAAGCACTTAGCCCAGCCCGTGATCCGTCAGAGACCTGCCTGTGTTGAGTGTTCGTATGCACACCTGCCTTAACTCCTTCTCCAGAGAGTTAACTCCTNGAGAGTGACACATCAATCTCTGTATTCCCCACGGTGTCTAAGATTGCACCTCAGAGCCTATTCAGCAGGATCTGTTGAATCATGAATTAACAAATAACCAGAATTATGATGTTCCGATGGGAGGGAGCAAGAGGAACATTTTTTTTTTTTAAGCAGTGCTTGGGTATGGAATGCTGAGCCTCACACAAGCTAAGCAAGAGCTTGACTGAGTCACATTGACAGCCCCAGGAATTGATTGACACTTGCTAGTAGGCCCGCGAGCTGGCCTCCAGGTCAGACTTCTTGTTCTGGGCTCCAGGCACTGGGACCAGGTCAAAGATGAAGTCCAGCGGGAGTTTGATCAGGAATCGGAAAGCTTCACCTTGGAACAGATTGTGCAGCTTGGCATGGACCAGCACGTGGAGAAAATAGCGGAGATATCTGCCTCTGCCACCAAAGAGCTGGCCATAGAAGTGGTATGCTGCCCTGCCCATACCTCCTCAGCCTCCTGAGTGCCAACTTCCAGCTGTGCCCTCCCAGGATCCTCTCACCTTTGTGCACTAGATGCATGGTTACTCTGTCCCCCAATTTCTCTTCACAGGGATTACAAAACATTGCCAGAACCTGGGATGTGATTCAGCTAGATATAGTACCCTACAAGGACAAGGGCCATCACCGCCTCAGGTAGAGAGGGCTCCACATGAGGTTGGCACCTGTGGCCTGCGCTGCAGAGTGAGGCTAAGGTATTGGCAGATGGGTATGGACAATGACTTCTAGACTTTGTGCCCCAGGGGTACGGAAGAAGTATTCCAGGCACTGGAAGATAACCAGGTGGCTCTGTCAACCATGAAGGCCTCTCGATTCGTGAAGGCCTTTGAGAAGGATGTGGACCACTGGGAGCGCTGCCTCTCCCTCATTCTAGAAGTTATTGAGATGGTGCTCACAGTGCAGCGACAGTGGATGTACCTAGAGGTCAGAATCCACAGTGCCTGGGCTCCCCCATCCCTGCTTCTGCTCTTCTGTCTGCAGGAGCCTAGAAACTGGCCTATCCTGAGTGTCATTTTCCCACCTTTGGAGACTCGGCCTTCTGACTCTTGTCTGTGTATCTCACATTCCCACCCGGGCAAGCCTCCGTTCTTCCGATTTCTGTTTTCCTCTTGGGCTCTGTCCTGAATTCCTGATCCCAACGTGGCTTCTGGACCTTGGGCATCTTGCCATGGTTCCTAATGGTCTGACTCTTCTGTTCAGTTGTCATCCCTGGTCTGGGAGCAGGGAGCGGAGTGTGGAGGGTTTGTGAGAAACGGCCTCTCGTCCTCCTCCTCTGCCCTCAGAATATCTTCCTCGGGGAAGACATCCGAAAGCAACTGCCCAATGAGTCAGCCCTGTTTGACCAGGTCAACAACAACTGGAAAGCCATCATGGACCGGATGAGCAAAGACAGTAATGCTCTGCGGAGCACCCACCACCCAGGTGAGAGCTCCATGGGCGATTGTTCCGACAGCCATCACTGGGTCTATGCATTTGTGAGGTCATGGCCATGTGCTTCATCACTAAAAATGACTACATCATCACTATCATTAGTAGTCATATTTAATACCATTGCTACTGTGAGTAGTAATATCACCACTACTTAGTAACATTTGCTAATATTAGTCATAAATATTATTACTAATTATTTTTATTTTTACAATAAATTAAGATAAGCTGAGACTTAAGTGAAATATCATATAATGCTTTAGAGCATGGGCTACAGAGTCAGCCTTGGGTTCAAAACCCAGCACAGGCTTCATTGGTCCTGTGTACTTGACGGCTTGCTCTCTGCATTCTGCAGTTTTGTCATGGGAGTTTTTGGAAGGACTGTGAAGGAGCAGTGACTTTCACAGTACAGTAGGGGGCGCTGGATTAACAGCACTGGTCTCAGCAGCCCTCACTGAAAACTGCTGTTCTCTAGCTGAGTCACAGTGATTGCCTGCACTCAAGTCATCTAGGTAAATGGACTGACTCACAAAGCCACAGAAACAATGATCCCATTGTTGGATCTGTGCAACAAGCATCTGGACCGTGGTTTCCAAGTCTTTCTGTGACTTCCAGGGGTCACCTGGGGTCACCCAAAGACTCCAATAGCCTGCAGACACTATACCTGCTTGAAGGCCTGGGGTGTTGCAGGGTTCACATTCACGATCGTTGGTGCTTTCTTTCAAAGGACAGAACCTGGGAAGACATGGGGAAAACTCCAAGGTGTAGGAATGTGGACTGGGAGGAAGCTAAGACTTTTGGGAGTTTACAGACATGAGCACATCTTGTTTAAAATCTCAAATTGGCCTTTGTGGTAGATCTTTTTCTTTTCTTTTTAAGATAGTCAAAGGGGCGTGTTTACTTACTTCAAGACCACAATCTTTTGGACCCTGCACTTTCTGTGACTGTATGGGTGTGCGGATTTGTGTAGTGTTGTGTATTTTGTGTACACATATGGGTGTGTGCATGTGTGTGCCAGAGGGCGGAAGTCCAGCAGTTGACTTTGAGAGTCTTCCTCTATCACTTTACCTTGTTTCTTTCTTTCTTTTTCTTTTTTTTTTTTTTCAAGACAGGGTTTCTTTGTGTAGTTTTGGCGCCTTTCCTGGAACTCACTCGGTAGCCCAGGCTGGCTTCGAACTCACAGAGATCCGCCTGCCTCTGCCTCCTGAGTGCTGGGATTAAAGGCATGCACCACAACCGCCCAGCCCTTATTTCTTTATTTAACCTTTTTATTCTTGACACTGTAATTTAGTTAGAGCATTCCTCCCTTCCCTCTTCTCCCTCCAAGCCCCCCACCTACTCCTCGTTGCTCTCCCTCAAATTCCTGACCTCTATTTTCACTAATTCTTATTGCATGTATATATGTATATACATATATGTTCCTAATTATAGCCTGCTCCAGCCATGTAATGTTACTTGTGTGTATGTTTTCAGGGCTGACCATTTGGCTCTGGACAGCCAACTGTGCTCCTCCCAGTTTTCTTCAGTTGCCTGTGGTTCTTTGTGAAGGGTTGAAGCCTCAAAGGCTTTTCTCTATCCAATTTGGCGTGTTCATTGGTGTCAACCTTTTTCAGATCACATTTGGGCAGTCGTGTTGGTGACACTTTATGAGTGTGGCTTCTGATGTTACTAGGACACACAATCTCACAGCAAACTCCATGATCCTCTGGCTCTTAGAATCTTTCCACCCCCTCTTCTGCAATGTTCCCTAAGCCTTAGGTGGGAGAGTGTTTTGTAGATGTATCCGTTGGGACTGGGCTCCACAACTCTACATTCTAACTGGTTGTGTTATTCTGTAGTGGTCTCCATCTGTTGCAAAGAGAAGTTTCCTTGATGAGGGGTGAAGGTATAAGGACAAATGTTTATAGATTGTTGTTAGAGATTATGCTGGTTTAGTAAAATAGTGGTTGCAGACTCTCCTCCAGTAACCACAACTTCATTGGCAATGAGTATTAGTTAGCTAGGTTTCCAGAACCAGACATGGTTTCTCTTTTGTTGAGTGGGTCTTAAGTCTAATTAGAGAGCTGTTGGTTACCGCCAGGGTATGCATGCCGCTACTGCACTCTTGGGGTTATCATGCCATGCTGATCATTGATGTGGTTCATAGATGTCATAGCTGGTTAGAACTATTGGTTAGGACCTCCCTCCTTTGGAAGCTTGCATGATGCCTTCTGGTACCATGAAAGCTAGTCCTCAGGGGTTATTCAGGTCAGTTCCAGCTCAGGGGTTTCTGTGCCCTGTTTCTGAAGTACCTGGTATTTTCAACAACTTTCCTTCCACCTCTGGGAGGTAAACCAAGGGCAACAGCCTATTGAGGCCGCATGTTTGGGGAGTCTCTTGAGTAGCCCTGGGTTTGCGTTGGATCTTATTGCTATTTCACAGGCAAAGAGGTCAAAATTCAAAGTGCTAGTGAGCTAAAGACTATTACAGTGGTGGCCTTCTGTCTCCTAGTTGAGTGGCCTCTGTGCTGTGTCACAATTTCTTCCATTGTGTGCCTATGATGTCTTTAATGACTTGGCTTGCTGGATTGTGTAAACTGCAGAATCATCTTTAATTTTCAGAAACTCTCGAGTTGAACAGTGAAGCTCTAAGTTCTTAGGTATAATAGGACTATTGTTCTAAAGACTGGTGAGAAGTGGAGTTAACACATATGATGCCTAATTAATAATGTATAAGCTCTCCATATGTAGTAGTGTGTAATGAATAAATGCAGAGAGTGGGATAAGTATGCATAGGAACTGGGGATATTTCTCTGTCCCCAAAAGTCCTTATGACAATCTGTGCCTCAAACTCAAGAGCTGTAAGTGGAGCTGGGCATTCCAGCTCTACTCAGGGCAACAGTGGGAAGGCCATCAAATGTTATTTATTCATTACCTTCTCCTCAGACCTCCTGGAAACACTGATAGAAATGAACACAATCCTGGAAGACATTCAGAAGTCTCTGGACATGTACCTAGAGACCAAGCGTCATATATTTCCTCGCTTCTACTTCCTGTCCAATGATGATCTGCTGGAGATTCTGGGCCAGTCCCGTAACCCGGAGGCTGTGCAGCCACACCTCAAAAAATGCTTTGACAACATCAAACTGCTGAGAATCCAAAAGGTCAAAAGAGGTTGACCATGACGGGCATGAGGGCTGGGAAGGAATAGTGATAGTGACTTCAGGGTATTCGAGGCTTTGGAGGGGACCACACTCTCCTAGCACGAGAGTGGCATTACTTAATGATTGTAGATCCTCACATAGAACTTTCCAGAACTGGTAATATTGAGAGGAGGGGAGAGAAGAAATTATCTTTAAAGGGTGCAAATACTTGTAGAACACTGGTTCTCAACCTGTGGGTCTCAACCCCCTTGGGGGTTGAATATCAGATATTTACATTATGATTCATAATGAGAGCAAAATTATAATTCATAACAGTATCAAATTATAGTATGAAGTAGCAACAGAAGTAATTTTATGGTTGGGGGTCATCAAAACAGGAACTGTATTAAAACATTGTAGCATTAGGAAGGTTGAGAACCACTGCTCTAGGAGTTTACCAAGAGTGAGGCTAGGGCATGGGTGACTTGTCTCCTCTACAGGTTGGGGGCTCCAGCAGCAAATGGGAAGCAGTAGGGATGTTTTCAGGTGACGGCGAATACATTGATTTCCTCCACCCAGTACTTCTAGATGGACCTGTGGAGGTGAGTGGAGGCAAAGGTCTTAGAAGCCAACTGTCTTTCTATTAGAAAGTTTACTTGACCACACCTTTCATCCCAGTACTCGGGAGGCAGAGGCAGGTCAATCTCTGAGTTTGAGGCCAGCCTGGTCTACAGAGCAGTTCCAGGACAGCCAGGACTATATAGAGAAACCCTGTCTCAAAAAAATCAAAGAAAGAGAGAAAGTTTGCTTGGCTCTATGAGGAGAGTCCATTTCCAGGAAGGGAGATGAGCTTGCTTCGTAGTTGCTGTTTCCTCACTCATGCATGGACTTGACATTTGTCACCCTCCTTAAACTTAAGTTTCCATCCAACGGCTCCAACCCTCTGCCTCCTGCCTCCGTATCCTTCAGAGCCCCATGCCAGCTATTGCCTAACTACGCTCTTCCTCCTGGGTCCTCAGCCCTCTGCAGTCTTATTTCCCCTGTGCCTTCTCTTGGGGAACCTCAGCCACCAGCCCTTAGACTGGACCCTTGTGTTACTCCGTTCTCCCTAGTCCTGGCTTGGTGATGTGGAGCGTGCCATGAGGATGACCCTGCGGGATTTGCTTCGGAACTGCCGAGTGGCCCTCAAGAAGTTCCTCAACAAGAGGGACAAATGGGTGAAGGATTGGGCTGGCCAGGTGAGCTGGGGCCACACAAATGGGGGACAGTGGAGCTAACAGACTCCAGAGCCTCGCAAACAGGGGCTTCCTGCTCCTCCTTCCGGGCTTGACACTCATACCCTATATAATGGAACCGGGGCTCCTGACCCAAGACCCATGCGCCATCCCTTCAGAGCAGACTAGGCATAGCAGTAACACTGGGTTCTAGAAGAAACTGCAACTCAAGAAGGGACTGTATAGGTGGCTGAAGGCAGGGTCTGGGAATCAGCTTCTATGCCTACCTCAGGTGGTGATCACGGCTAGTCAGATCCAGTGGACAGCTGATGTCACCAAGTGCCTGATGACAGCTAAGGAGCGCTCAGACAAGAAAATTCTCAAGGTCATGAAGAAGAAGCAGGTGGGAGCTCTTCAAGTATGGGACAGACCTGGAGTGGGGATTGGTGTGTAGGAAGTGTCTAGAATCACAACTGGAGATGGGCTGGTCAGAACAAGCCAGAACAGGGGTGCTCTGTGACAGAAATGCCAGGAATCGCATGGTGTACAGCAGAGCTAGGCTGTCCTGTGAAGATGCTGGCTGTAGGAATTAGAGAGGATTGACACGGGGTTGGAGGTGACGTCAGGTCAGGATGTGGTGTCGTTCGGCTCTGGCTACATTACTCCATCTGTTCTTGCCCATTGCCCCATCCCACAGGTGTCAATACTAAATAAGTATTCAGAAGCCATCAGGGGGAACTTGACCAAGATCATGAGGCTTAAAATTGTGGCTCTGGTGACAATAGAAATTCACGCTCGAGATGTGCTGGAGAAGCTGTATAAGAGTGGCCTCATGGATGTCAATGCCTTTGACTGGCTCAGCCAGCTTCGCTTCTACTGGGAGAAGGTGTCACATGGGTCAACTTGCTGCTCTTTTATCCCCAAACTGACCCATGATGCTTTTCATTCATGGCCGTGTGCCGTGTTCTAACCCAACCCTTTATTCTTTCACAGCTTCTTCCTTGCAGGTTTTATCTCTGTCTCACTCCCAATTCAGAAGTGGCAAATAATTATTCCAGGCAACATTCCCTATAGGTGCCACTTGACAGTGACTCGGAGCCCATGCAGCTGTTTCCATGGATTAGGGTGGGGGAAGACATGCAGTATGGAACCCATTTTCTGTCATGGCCCTAAACCACCCCTCCTTTTAACTCTAAAACAGAGCCCCTAGCCTATCTGCAGCCCACCTGACCTCTCTGAGCCCTACTGGTAGCCGTTTCTATCTCTACTCTTCCCCCTAAACCCATCTCTGTCTCATTCTGTCCTGTTTTCCCAGGATGTTGATGACTGTATAATCCGCCAGACCAACACACAATTCCAATATGGTTATGAGTACTTGGGGAACTCTGGCCGGCTGGTCATCACCCCCCTGACAGACAGGTCTGCTGTGGGGATGAACAGGTGTTTGGGGGAGGGGCTGCAGAGACAACAGTCTTCCAGGAGTCTGACCCGAGCCATGTCTTAAATTCTCAGATGTTACATGACATTGACCACGGCACTGCACCTTCATCGAGGGGGCTCACCCAAAGGCCCAGCAGGCACTGGAAAGACAGAAACGGTCAAGGACTTGGGCAAAGGGCTGGGGATATACGTCATTGTGGTCAACTGCTCCGAGGGCCTGGACTATAAGTCCATGGGCAGAATGTACTCAGGACTGGCCCAGGTCAGTACCCTGCCTCCCCATCCTAAAGGGATGGGGACACATCTTTCAGTACCTGCAAATCAACTGAAATCCAAATCTGGTTTATATCTTTGTAGCTCGCAAGACAGCCTTGCCTCAGGTAGTTCTTATAATCGTAGTAAAGAAGTGAAACTCCTTCAACTCCCTGAGTTTCACATTGCATGTTTGCAAACCAAGATCATGCAAGCATTAAACAGAGTATGTACAAAAACTGCCCGGCACACAGGAGCTACTCAGTGCACACAAGTTCCAACCTATAGGTTTTCTAGCCACACCTTTGGCTGCTGTCTGATGTAGAGCTCTGGCCAGAAGCTATGGCACTGTTACTCTGGTCCCCCATGTACCCCCTATTTCGGAGGCCACTTTTCCTACCAAAGCATTTTCAGGAAGAGTGTGTCAATCTGTAGTCTAGTACCTCAGGACATCTCTCTTTGTGTTAATCCGTGGTCTAGCACCTCAGGACACCTCTCTTTGTATTAATCTGTGGTCTAGCACCTCAGGACAACTCTCTTTGTGTTAATCTGTGGTCTTGTATCTCAGGACACCTCTCCTGCTTCAGTGACCCTGCCTCTTCCTCCCTCCACAGACTGGAGCCTGGGGCTGCTTTGATGAATTTAACCGTATCAATGTTGAGGTGTTGTCCGTGGTGGCCCAGCAGATCCTGTCCATCCTATCTGCCTTGACTGCCAACCTCACTCGTTTCCATTTTGAGGGCTTTGAAATAAATCTGGTGTGGTCTTGTGGGATCTTCATTACCATGAATCCTGGTAGGTGGCAGGAAGTAAATGACATGGGGGGGGTGGGGCGAGAATTGGTGTCTGAGGTAAGTACTGTCCCTTTCCCTCTCCCTCTCTGTGTCAAAGTGCTTAGCTAAGAACTACTTGACTAAAGATACCTGCCTTAGTCAGCTTTCCATGGCTATGACAAAATCCCGAGGACAATTTAGCTTAAGGCCAAAAGGTTGGTTTTGGTTTCACGATCTCAGCCCACAGACCGTCATTACCCTGAGCCTTTGGTAAGGTGAGATACGATGTCTTGAAGATGGTGTGTGGTGGAACAGGACTGCTCATTTCAAGATGACCAAGGAGAAGAGAGGGAGGGCGGGGGAAGGCAGGGAGGCAGGGAGAGAGAGGGGAGAGAGAGATTGGTTCATTTATAGGTATACTCCAATAATTTACTTCCTTCATGTAGACCACACCTTCTAAAGTTTCCATAAATAGCCGTAAATCTGTGAGGAACAGCCCACTGATGAGGTCAGGACCCTGTGATCTGGTTTAATTGCTCCCAGAAGGCTCCACCTCTGAATCTGTTTTGTCAGGAACAAAGTCCTTAGTGGACATTTCAGATCCGAGTTACAGAAACAGAAGAGCAGCAGGAACTTACAAGGAAGTACTTCCTCTTCCTGTCTCCCCAAAGGGCTCCATAACTACTGTGTCTCAATGGGGCCCAATCTTCCCAATGGGTTAGCTCCTGGCTCTGCCTTTTGGAAAATGGAAGACTCCTTAATGTATAGAGTTTTCAGTTTCATCGAGGCCCACTAGGAACAGCTCTGGGGGAAGGGGATAGGAGAGAATGTGCTTAGGAAAAAGCATCAGTTCAGAGCCATAGCTGTGAGCTCTAGAGGGCCGGGTGGGCTCTGTGTAGAAATCAGCAGCTCTGTGGTTTCTGTTGGAAACAGAGCCACATGGAAAGTAAGGAGCATCCACGAGGAAAGAAGATGGGAGGAGGAGCCACGGCAGCGAGGAGGGAGGACTCCGGCTTGGAGCCGGAGCCAGGGAGAATGTTAGGCATAGAGTAAAGGTTGGGTAGAGTGGGATGTTTGGGAGACCAAGTGAGGACAGGGAAATGTGATTTAAAACAAACGACTTTGTCCCCAGGCTATGCTGGCCGCACGGAGCTTCCAGAAAACCTGAAGTCCATGTTCCGCCCAATCGCCATGGTGGTGCCCGACTCTACTCTTATTGCGGAAATCATTCTCTTTGGGGAGGGCTTTGGCAACTGCAAGGTATTCTGATAATCTATTCTTTCCAATTATTTTATTTCCTTCGCATAATTATCCCCTGGACAGAGGAGCCCCTGAAGGACTCACAATCCGATTATCCTAACAAGAACTTAGAGTACTGTCAATAGGTTGTGAAGTCAGAGGAGTCCAGAGGGGGCGGGGGTCTCCCACGATACCACTAACCGATAATAGCACAGTCCACAGATCACCTAGCACTGTCCAGAGCACCTTCTTGATGCTTGTGGGAGCTGAGCTGAGCTGTTGTCTTCTCTGCATGGTTCCCAGATCCTGGCCAAGAAGGTGTACACACTGTACTCACTGGCTGTGCAGCAGCTTTCCAAACAGGACCACTACGACTTCGGCCTGCGTGCTCTCACCTCCCTCCTACGCTATGCTGGCAAGAAGCGCCGCCTACAGCCGGATCTGACTGATGAAGAGGTAGGCCAGACACATGGCCCTTGGACCTCTGTCTCTAGTCAGACCTCTGTCTGATGGTGTCTTCATGACAGGTTTTCAAACTCTTTCTCTTCCTTCTCCAGATAGAGATATTCCACCCACACCCGCCCACCCCACCTGACCTGCCACCACCTGTGTGGTGACCCCCCACCCCACCCCCGTTGTGTTGCTGAGGACCAGCTCTGGCACAGTCATTGTTCTCAGGTCTCCCCTTTCCCCATACAGGTTCTGCTGCTCTCCATGAGGGACATGAACATCGCCAAGCTGACATCAGTGGATGTTCCATTGTTCAATGCCATTGTGCAGGACCTTTTCCCCAACATCGAGCTGCCAGTCATAGACTATGGCAAGGTATTTGCTGTTGTGTGTGTGTGTATGTGGGGGACAGAGGACAACTTACAGGAGTCAGTTCTCTTCCACCAAGTGGGTCCTGGGATGAGATAGATCATCAGGCTTGGTGCCCTCTGAGTCATGTCGCTGGCCCAGTATTTATTCTTTAATAAGCTCCTTGACCTCATGTGTGACTGTCTGTCTGGGAACAGGAAGTGTGATGTCCTGAACTTCTGTCATCCACTAGGTGTGACTGAATGACACAGTTGGCTCCTCCTTGGAGCCACACAAACAGCTTCCTCTCTGACTCATATCCTACAGGCTCACCTGCTCACAGTACTTTATTTATTTAGAGACAGGGTGTGACTATGTAGCCCTGGCTGACCTGTACTCCCTGTATAGACCAGGCTGGCCTTACAGTCTCAGAGATTGGCCTGCCTCTGCCTCCCTGTGGGTCACCACATCAGACTCAAGTTACTTCTGCTCAACAGATCCTTGAATTCACTGAAACCTCAGATAAATTGGCTACATCCATTAGCCCTCTCCCACTTCTCCTGTTCTCACGGCGGGAGCTTTGAGGAGAGACCCTGGGAGCTCTGTGGTATGTGAGAGCAGAGGAGTGGAAGACGTGCAGAAGCCACCAGAACTTTCCCTTCTGTGTTGTGTTAGTTCAAGTGCTCTGAGCTATCTTCTCAGTTGAAACTGCTAAAATGCTGGATTAAAACAACAACAACATCCTTTTTATAGTTCATGGCTAAAATGGCAATTCCAGGAGCCTTGGTGCAGGGACAGTGAGTGAAGAGACTTTGAGAGGCAAGTAGGTTCCAGTACTGTTTTTTTTTTCCCATGAAAATTTTGTCAGTCTAAGGGGCCAGGGTTAGGAAGGAAAGCAGCCCAAGAGTGGAGGTGGACCAGGAAGCTCCAAGCTGTGGAAGCCTCAGTCCACAGGGACACACCCTCAGTCAACAGGAAACATGGAGAGACATGTGCTTGTCTGAGCCCTGGTGATGGGAGATTTCTTCAGCTGAACTTCACACTGTTTACGGTTATCATTTATCCTACTGTGAAATTTGAAATTTCAAGCTTAACCTCCTGGGCGGTTTGTAGGTTGTCAGTGCCCCCAGGTGACTGGCAGAAGCTAAGGGAAACAGTTTCTGGAGGAATGAAGCCTCAGCTCAGGCCCAGAAGAAGGACTACGAAGCAAATGGTCAACAAAGCCCAGAGGGCAATGCAGACCTGGTGCAGGGATGGAAGCTGGAAACACAAGGGCCAGCAGAGTGGCCGCCATTCAGATGATCTTCAGATAACGGAAGTCTAAGAGGAAACTCGGTAGATAGCTGTCTTTAATACTTTCTCAAGGAATTAAGAGAGGCGCTGTGAGCCAGGAACAAGAGACTGTGTGCAAAGTGCATTGGAAAAGGAGTGTAGAGTTTGTAGAAACATCTGGCACGCTTGTGCATGTCTGCAGTCTCACCTGGAGCTGGTGGCAGGAAGCCTGTGAGTGGCGACCAGATCTACACAGTGTTTAAAAAATGTGGAATTTAAGGGCTGGAGAGATGGCACTCGCTATCCTTGCAAAGATAGGACCCAGCTTTGGTTCTCGGTACCCACGTGGTGGTTTACAACCACCTGTAACTCAAGTTCCAGAGGACCCTGTACCCTTTCACATACACATCCTTCTGCATATGTATGGTGTACATAAACTCATGCAGACACATGCATGCCCATCAAAACAATAAATAAATCTTTATTTAAAATGTAAAAATGAAACCCTCAGTGGAGAGACAGAGGACTTCCAGCTAAGGAAAGTCGGTTGTATGGCATGGCAACTGTGCTGAAGACTGACTTCTAAGATGTGTATATCACATCCAGAGGGTAAAGGAAGATGAGGAGGGAGATGGCTCACAGGAGGCCCTTAGCCTAGCCCCGAGAGACCTGGAAGTGGGGCCAGCAGGGCGGCGATTTCAGGTTGAAGTTTATGGCATCTAGGTAAGAGTCGGCAGGGCTGTACAGTGAGGAGGGCTTTTGAGGCAGACTGAATAGCTAGATCTCAACCAGATGTGGAGGTCCACACCTGCAGTCCTAGCATCAGAAGGTAGGGGCAGGAGGATCACCACAGTTGGACTTTAGCCTGGTCTACGTTGGCAGGTTTGAAGCCAGCCAGAGCTGTGTAACAAGACTGTCTC
>LZPO01078627.1:141032-151606 GCA_001675575.1 Neotoma lepida
CACCCCACCCACAGCAGCCCCTGAAAATCTCCCTTGGCTCAGACTTCTTCCAGACTCACTCTCAGGGCAGCTGCTTTCTTGTCTCCTGCAGGTGAGTGGGAAAATGCGTGCAATGAGATGCAGCGGATGCTGATCGTCCGCTCCCTGCGCCAGGACCGAGTGGCATTCTGTGTTACTTCTTTCATCATCACCAACCTTGGCTCCCGATTCATTGAACCGCCTGTACTAAACATGAAATTGGTCAGTGGCTCTGCCTTCTTGCCCACACAGCCCCAACACCCTGCTGTAGGTTCTGAGCCCACCCCTGTGCTTCCAGGTGATGGAGGATTCTACCCCACGATCCCCACTGGTATTCATTCTGTCTCCCGGTGTGGACCCCACCAGCGCTCTGCTTCAGCTGGCAGAAAACACAGGCATGGCCCAGCGCTTCCATGCCCTGTCCCTGGGCCAGGGGCAGGCCCCCATTGCCGCTCGTCTCCTACGAGATGGTGTGAGGCAGGGTTAGTAACTATCTTAGGGTTACTGTTGCTCTGTTAAAACACCATGACCACAAACAACATGAGGAGGAAAGGGTTTATTTCACTCACAGCTCCATGTAACAGTTCATCATCAAAAGCAGTGAGGGCAGGAACTCAAGCAGGGCAGGAACCTGGAGGCAGGAATTGAAGCAAAGGCCCTATGGGGTGCTGCTGACTGGCTTGNTCTCGCTTGCTCTCGCTGGCTTACTCAGCCTGCTTTCTTACAGAACCCAGGACCATCTGCCCAGGGATGGCCTCACCTACAATGGGCTGGGCCTCCCCCATCAATCACTAATTAAGAAATTTCCCTGCAGGCTTGCCTGCCTCCTGATGTTATTTTCTCATCTGAGGCTCCCTCCACTTTGATGACTCTAGCTTGTGTCAAGTGACATAAAGCAGCCAGCACAGTACCCATCTCCTTTCATGTCCCTCAGCCCCAGCCCTTTTCCTCGGAACCTCCAACCTCAACCCCGCTACTGTGAGTGCGGTTCCACTTTTCCAGAAACCCCAGAAGTAACATTTGCCATTTGATACCAACCCCGCCGCCACCAAGTACAAAGTGTGTGGGTCAGAAAGCTTGAGGAATTATTCCTGTTGACCTTGGCACCTCCTTGCAGGACACTGGGTGTTCCTGGCAAACTGCCACTTGTCACTGTCGTGGATGCCTAATCTGGACAAGCTGGTGGAGCAGCTGCAGGTGGAGGACCCTCACCCGTCCTTCCGTCTCTGGCTCAGCTCTAGTCCTCACCCCGACTTCCCAATCTCCATCCTGCAGGCCAGCATCAAGATGACCACAGAGCCACCAAAGGTATGGTGGCCACAGAGAGCCAGCGTCACCTGTGGTGTCAGCTCAGCTTGCCTTTCTCACCGGCACCAAAGACAGGCCCCAGCCTTAATGCCGACGCACCTGTCGTTGGTTGTTTTCTGAAAACCTCCACCTCTCTTCTGCACGGCAGACTTCCAGGACGTAATAACAGTAACANTTCTTGAGCCCTTATTCCATGCCAAGCTCCAGTCTCTAACCCTTTACATTTATCAGTCCATTTCACACTCATANCACATCAGGTAAGAACTGCTACTCCTACTATNCAGGTAGGACACTGAGGCCCACAGAGTCAGTTAGTACCCAGAGGCACACTCTGGCTATGTGTTCCTACATTCATCCTTTCATGGAAACTCCCGCCTCCTGGGATAGCTTTCTCCGCTCAAGTTCATACCTCCTAGATTCTCAGCCTCATTCTCCCTCCTTCCTTCAAACTCTCTGGAGAATTTTATCTCTAATTTCACAAGTTCACCGCTGAATCCAATGAGATTGAATACAACAACCCTGATCCTTTAAAATCTGTTCTTGTCACAACATTCCCACACCCACAGACCCCCNACATAAGCTATTTGGAAGGGTGTGTTGTTTGTTGTGGTCCTGTGACAGAAGTCAGGGCCTNGCAAGGCAAGCGCTTGTACTGTTGAGCTACTGAGCTACATACCCAGCTGTTGGTTGTTTGAGGCTGGGTTTTGCTGTGTAGTCCAGGCTGGCCTCAGACTAGCCTCAGACTCCTAGATGCTGGGATTACAGATGGGTGAAGCTACTGCCATGCTTGGCTTGCTTATTTTGGTAGCTTTTTATTGCTCTTAGTTGAGATCAAAATCCCTTTTTGCCAATTTATAAAAAACATAGAGACAGGCTGAAGGGATGGCTCGGTGGCTAAGAGCATTGGCTGTCCCATTCCCAGCACTCACACGGTGGCTCACAACCAGTCGTAGTGAACCCAACACCCTCTCCTGGCTCCCACAGGCACTGTATGCATGTGGCACACAGACATACATGCAGGCAAACATACACATAAAAATAAGGGTTGTTAACAAATTTAAACAAAAAATCCACACATAGAGACCACTCTTTAGTATATACTCAACAAATAAGTCCTGTATTTTTCTCATTCTATCCATCCTGACCATCCTGGGCCAGCTGTCCTGGACTACTCTCCCCTCCTGGCTTTCCAGACACAGCCNTCCTTATTCTCCCTCCTCATCTGATGCATCCTTTATATATTNTTTTAAATTTTTTATTTGTTTTGTTTGTTCTCTATGTAGTCCTGGCTGTCCAGGAACTTGCTCTGTAGACCAGGCTGGCCTCGAACNCACAGAGATCCGCCTGCCTCTGCCTCCTGAGTACTGGGATTAAAGGCATGTGCCATGACNGCCTAGTCAACACATCCTTTGTTAATTTTGTGTTTCTTTCTGTTCTTAATATCTCAAGATTTAGTGCTGGGTCCAACTTTTCTCATTCTACATTTCCCCATTCACACTTTATGGAGAAATTGTCCTTTTCATGATTTCACCTCCAGCCCCCATCCCTGGCTACAATACCAAGCTCAGCTCTAGGGCTGACTTGCCATGTGATGATGAAGCATTCCTTCCTGGTGCACCAGCGCCATGAATCCTACACCCCTGAAACAAGGTGCTGACTCCTTCATCATCCATTAGATTCTCATCCCACCTTTGCCTCTGGCAACACTATAAAAGTTACCTAGCACTCNTGAGGCCTTGAATTCCATCCCTAGCCCAGGGAAGAAATGTAAAGTTGACTTTTTGTTTTAAAATGAGACAGGGTCAGCCGGTGGTGGTGCACGCCTTAAATCCTAGCACTTGGGAGGCAAAACCAAGCAGATCTTTGTGAGTTCGAGGCCANCCTGGTCTACAGAGTGAGTTCCAGGACAGCCAGGCCTATACAGAGAAATCCCTTCACAAAAATAAAAACAAAACAGGAGAGAGTGAGTCTCATGTAGTCCAGGCTGGCCTTGAACTCACTATATAACCAAAGATAGCCTTGAATTCCTGACCNTCCTGCCTCTANCTCTCAAATGTGCTACCCTAGGTATATGCCAAGGCTGTGTAGGCTCATTTTTTTCTGCCATCAGAAGTATTCTGTATGGATTGGTAGGTATATATGGTTGAGGTTTTTTGTTTGTTTGTTTTGTTTTTGTTTGTTGGAGACGAGGTTTCTCTGTGTAGCCCTGGCTGTCCTGGAATTAGCTCTATAGACCAGGCTGGCCTCAAACTCACAGAGAATCTGCCTACCTCTGCCTCCCGAATGCTGAGATTAAAGGTGTGTGCCACTGCCAGGCCTCTCTGTACATATTTTTAAAATGTCAAATATTCCNTAAATCTGTCACCAATATAACAAAAATCCTGCCCCCCCCCAACTTTTTGAACAAGGCTGGGAACTGAACTCAGAACCACAACATGCCAAATGCACACTCTACCACTGAGTTATCCACTTTAGTATCTTTTATTTATTTTTAAATATTTATTTATTTTGTGCGTGTGTGTTCAAGAGAGAGAGGGGAAGAGGTGGGGGAGAATGCTTATGCCGTAGCATGAATTCTGATGTTATAAGATAAAGGTAATGCTGGCCAGGCAGTGTGGCGCACGCCTTTGATCCCAGCACTCAGGAGGCAGAGGCAGGCGGATCTCTGTGAGTTTGAGGCCAGCCTGGGCTACCAAGTGAGTTCCAGGAAAGGCGCCAAAGTTACACAGAGAAACCTTGTCTCGAAAAACAAAACAAAACAAAACAAAACAAAACAAAATAATGGCAATGCAAGAGTCAGTCTTTAACTCCTACTCTGTGGACTCTAATATTGAATTCAGGTCATCAGCTTGGTGCCAAGCACCTTTACCCACTGAACCATCTCTTCAGACCCTTTTCTTTGAAAAATCATTTCTTGGGCCAGCGTCAGTGGCTTAGCCATGAAAGGTTTCCGAGAAAGCCTCCTTGCTGCAGATTCCGGGTCCTCCCCGCCATCTGCTAAACCTAGTGAGAACCGTTGAAGGTTTATTTGTTAGAGCTGGGTTTCTTGACATGTGAGATGGCTCAGTGGGAAAAGGCATTTGCTGCCAAACCTGGCAACCTAAGTTTAATCCCCTGGACCGACTTGGTGGATGGAGAAAATCAACTCCCATATATTGTCCTCTGAGATGCACACCTCAGGCACCCATGTCTCTGAGAATGACCTTGAATCCCCACTCTTCCAGCCTTCACCTACTGAACGCTGGGATTGCAGGAGTGTACTACNACCTCCTCCTGGTTTATGCGGTGTTGGGGAATACCTGTAATTTTAGCACTCAGGAAACTGAGACAAAAGGATTCCCGTGATGGGAGAATTCCCTCTGAGCTACGCCTGGTCTGGCTCCAGTGTTAGCACCTAGCCTTAATCCACCTTTGGTTTCTCATTGCCCTCTGTGTGAATCTTGTCTGAGAGTTTCCCAAGGGTACTNAGGCTATGCAAAACATGGTTGGGGAAAAATCTGGCACACTGTGATATTCCTTAATCNAGAATTTGCATTTGGCATTGTCCCTTTGGAAGCTTAGTCAGGATGTTATGGGATATGGAAATCAACTTGCTAAAAGTATAAATTTGGAGAACAATATAAAAATGCCCTTGGTTAAGGGAGGGTGTCGCAGTCAAGAGAGGCTGAGTCCCCCTGTAGCTGTAAAGACTAAGATATCCTTAAAGCGTGCTGTGTCTTCTTCCCATGGACCCAAGTGAACCTACACCCGCTCAACAACAGGTTCTGTAAAGTCAAGGCCAGCCTACGTTTCAGAAGAAGACTCAGTCTTAGCTGAGCAGTGGTGGTGCATGTCTTTAATCCCAGCACTCAGGAGGCAGAGGCAGGTGGTTCTCTGTGAGTTCGAGGCCAGCCCGGTCTACACCTGTCTCTTATACACATCTAGATGTGTATAAGAGACAGCCATTACCATGGTCAATTGTAAAATGGTTCCATGCTCCTCATCCCAGTCTCCCATCCAAAGGACCCCTCACTGACCCTTCACCACACTGAACCAGATTGTCTTAAAAAACAAAAATAAAAAAATAAATAAGAAGGGAAACTAGGGGACTGGAGAGATGGCTCAGCAGTTAAGAGCACTTGTTGCTCTTGCAGAGGACTTGAGTTCAGTTCCCATCGCCTGCATGGTGGCTCACAACCACCCTAACTCCAGTGCCAAGAGATCTAACACCTAACCAACCTCCACAGGCACCAAGTATGCATGTGGTGCACATATATACATGCAAACAAAACATTCGAATATAAAATAAATCTTTTAAAAACGATGACTCTGCTTTTAAAAAGTATATATGTGTATATATGTATGTATACACACATATACATATATATATATATATATAGAGAGAGAGAGCGCAGAACATTAAGCTTTTTTGAAAATTTTTTTTTCGAGACAGGGTTTCTCTGTGTAGTTTTGAAGCCTGTCCTGGAACTCACTCGGTAGCCCAGGCTGGCCTTGCCTCCCGAGTGCTGGGACCAAAGGCTGCGCCGCCACCGCCTGGCCCTGGGAACATTTCTTCTCAGTCTTGCTGCCCTCTCTCCACAGCCAGAAGCCGTTATTTGAACATTGCTTGTGATTTCCTTTATGTTTTTAACACACAATTCTGTGTCGTCAATACAACATACCATAAGATTTCTTTTCCCACTTAATGCTGTGGACTTGGTGTCCATTTCATATTTCATACAGTTCAGATGCTAATCTTTCCTGATACCTGATTTTTTGTTTGTCTTTTGTCCTTTCCTTCTTTTCTCCTTTGGCCAGGTAGCCCAGGCTGGCTTTGAGCTTATGACCCTCCTACTTTGGTCTCCCAGGTGTACCCCCAAACTTGCAATTCCATACATTTCAAAAAAATTCTCAGTGGCAGGGGACTGACAGTATAGCTCAATGGTGGACTATTTTCCTGGCTTGAAGAAGGCTTTGAGGTTCAATCCCCAGGATTGAAACAAAACAAAACAAATACCAATGAAAAACTAATTGTAGGTATACACGTCTGTCTTTATCCATATTTTCTGGCACTGGCAAATTGAATTGGCTCATCATGACTGGGAGAAACAAGCAAGGGGGAAGGGCTGGGTGCTGTGGCACACATCTGTAATCCTAGCACAATAAAGTTCTATAAAGGAGAAGGCAGGAAGAGATCTGTGAGTTCCACGTCTACCTAACCTACAGAGGAATTCCAGGTCAGCCAGAGCTACACGATGAGAACTTGTCTCCAAAAGTGGGGAGGGAGATGTAGCCCAGTGGTGATTGCACCGCATGTTGAAGCCCAAGGTTCAATGCCCAGTACTACCCCCAAAATAAGTAATAAGTGGATTACCAGTGGCATAGGCATACAGAAAGGTACCCCGCCCCCAGCCACCCATGAACAAGTGTCTTGGCATGCAGACCAGGGGCCAGTATTCAGCTTCCATTCACTCCTTCAGCCAGGGCCTTTGTGCAAGACCTCCTCCACAGCTGCCCACGACGCTGCTAGTAGCAGAGTCAGACAAGACAAACATCATCCTATACTGCTTTGTCCTCAGGGTCTGAAGGCCAACATGACACGTCTATATCAGCTGATGACGGAAGCACAGTTCACTCGCTGCTCCAAACCTGCCAAGTATAAGAAGCTGCTGTTTGCACTCTGCTTCTTCCACTCTATATTACTTGAACGCAAGAAGTTTTTACAGCTAGGCTGGAATATCATCTATGGCTTCAATGACTCCGACTTCGAGGTTGGTGCTGACCAGGGGTCTCCCACGGTAGCCCTTTCTTCTCAGACTTCTTGCCCCATGGCTATTTTGTGGGAATATTGGCTGCCAGAAAGCTGATGTTAAAGCCCCATTGGGAGAGTTCTTGCCCTGACTATATGGGGCTGAGGGCTTGGGTTGGGACCACACACAGGTGTCAGAAAACCTGCTGAGCCTCTATCTGGATGAGTATGAGGAGACACCCTGGGACGCACTCAAATACCTCATTGCCGGTGTCAACTATGGTGGACATGTCACAGATGACTGGGATCGGCGCCTACTCACCACCTACATCAATGATTATTTCTGTGACCAGAGTCTAACAACTCCCTCCTACCGGTGAGGGGAGGTAGCACTGAGGAAAGGCTAAAAGGACAAAAACAGACTAGGGGTCAAGATTGAGCGTGTGTGTGTGTGTGTGTGTGTGTGTGTGTGTGTGTGTGTGTGTACTAGGAGGTTGGGAGAAAATGGAAATTGTGGAATTGGGAGGCAGAGCAAGAGCCCCGAGTTAGACAAATGAGAAAGCATTGAGACTGGGGTCTGGGCTTGGCATGGATGCCCCTCAAGTCCTGCAGTGTGGTGATGCTCTGTTGTGGCTGCCCAGGTTGTCTGTACTGGACACTTATTTCATCCCAAAAGATGGGAGTTTGGCCTCTTACAAAGAATATATCAGCTTGCTGCCCGGCATGGACCCCCCTGAGGCCTTTGGCCAACACCCCAATGCTGACGTGGCCTCCCAGATCACTGAGGCCCGGACCCTCTTTGAGACTCTGCTTTCCCTGCAACCCCAAATCACACCCACCAGGGTTGGTGGCCAGAGCCGAGAAGAGAAGGTAGAAACAGAGGTTACCCCGTGGGAGGGGACATGTTGAGGAAGGGCAGGCCAGCACCAAGCTCCTGCTTCCCTAGGTCCTTGAGTTAGCTGCTGACGTGAAGCAGAAGATTCCTGAGATGATTGACTATGAGGGGACCCGGAAGTTACTGGCTCTTGACCCCTCCCCACTCAATGTGGTCCTCCTGCAGGAGATCCAGAGATACAACAAGCTCATGAGGACCATCCTGTAAGATGGAAGGGACACTGTGGAACACGTCGGGGGAAGGAGAAAGGCCTCAGCCTGTGGTGGGGATCGCTCTCCCAGACCAGCACCTCTTAATGCTCTACCCACTTCATTCCACCCAGGCTCTCACTGACAGACTTAGAGAAGGGCATCCAGGGCCTCATCGTCATGTCAACAAGCCTGGAAGAGATTTTCAATTGTATCTTTGATGCCCATGTTCCTCCACTCTGGGGAAAGGTAAGTAAGATCCCACCACTGTCAATCCTAACCTGAACCTCTTCACTGCATTCCCAGGAGGCATAGAGCAGACTGCAGAGAACCTGCGGCTCCAGTATAGACAGGCTCAAGGTGTTGAAATCTGTCTCTGCCACTCACTGACTGCAGGACTTATTAACTTCCATTTCAAAGACCTCCCCCCAGTACTGGACATGGTACTCAATAAGTACCTGGTTATTGCAGAGCAGGCATCCCTAATCCCAAAATCTGAAATCTGAAATGTTCTGAGTGGCAAGCATGATGTTCAAAAGGTTTCAGTTATCAATTTTTGGATTAGGGATCCGTAACCAGAAGTCTATGCAAATAGTCCACACACACCCCAGAAACCAGTGAGAAATCTGAAACACTTCTGGCCCTGTGCATTTTGGGTAAAGGATAATCTGTAGTGATATCACTGTTATTAATGACTAGTTACTATTGTATGCTTTTCTCCTGGGAGTTAACTTTTGGTATCAGCAGGGGCTGTAGTCGTTGCATAGCTGTCCCAGGTGTCCTTAGTGAGGATGTGAAAGCATCATGGAATGAGCAAACCCATGCACTGCCTTCTCTTTCAGGCATATCCCTCACAAAAGCCTTTGGCTTCATGGACCCGGGACCTGGCTGTGCGTGTGGAACAGTTTGAGCTGTGGGCCAGTCGAGCCCACCCTCCTGTGATCTTCTGGCTGTCTGGCTTCACTTTCCCGACTGGCTTCCTCACTGCTGTGCTGCAGTCCTCAGCTCGCCAAAACAGTGTGAGCGGTGTGTATGGTGTGAGCGGTGTGTGTGGTGTGAGCGGTGTGTATGGTGTGAGCGGTGTGTGTGGTGTGAGCGGTGTGTGTGGTGTGTGCGGTGTGTATGGTGTGAGCAGTGTGTATGGTGGGATCCCAGAGGGAGGCCGGGCACGGGCATTTGTGTCGTTGGGGGCTGCCTTCATTGCCACCTCTCCTCCACAGATTTCAGTGGACTCCCTCTCTTGGGAGTTTATAGTTTCCACTGTGGATGACAGCAACCTGGTGTATCCACCCAAGGTGGGAGTTAGATGAGCTTGGGCCTCTGAGCAAATGGTCAGGAGGAGGAGGAGGATTGAAACAGCGGGAAGAGAAGGGAGGAGAGAGGAGTTTGGTCAAAAGTACTGACAACGTAGGGTCTAGATTCCCCCAAATCTGTCTCCATCTCTCCCCAGGATGGTGTCTGGGTTCGGGGCCTGTACCTGGAGGGTGCTGGCTGGGACCGAAAGAACTCTTGTTTAGTGGAGGCAGAGCCCATGCAGCTGGTCTGCCTCATGCCCACGATCCACTTCCGTCCAGCAGAGAGCCGCAAGAAAAGCGCCAAGGGTGGGAAACTGCCCCCTCCCTGCCCAGCCCTTGTCCAGTCCTCAAATGCACCTGCCTTGGCCTTCCAGGTTCCAGAGTCTGACTGTCTTTTCCTCCCCACTAGGCATGTATTCCTGTCCCTGCTATTACTATCCCAACCGGGCAGGCAGCACAGATCGGGTGTCCTTTGTCATAGGCATCGATCTCCGATCTGGAACCATGACATCTGATCACTGGATTAAGAGGGGAACTGCTCTACTGATGAGCCTGGACAGCTGATGAGCGCCCTGCCCCCCCACCCCCGCCCGCTTCTTTCCTGCTTGAGAGGGTCGGGACCCCTAAGACTTTGACCTAAAGCTGGATCTCAGGCTTTGATCTTAGCTGAATCCAGCATATAATGGTGCCCCGGAGGTAAAGGTGGAAGACTTGCACTGGAACTCAGCACAGTAATAAAACACGTGCAAACCCAAGCTCCAAGTCTCTCAATGGTGGTGATTTCGTGTGTGTTGGGGGTGGAGGAAACCGGAGGAGGGAAGCTGGGACTTACTCGTGGGAAGGAGCTGCTACAGTAGAAACTGAGAGGGAAGTGGGGGGGCTTCTAGCGGGAGGGAGGCGTGGCCTTGAACTATTCGCCCGCCTGGCCTAAAGGGGATGTGACTAAATCTCGGGGGAAGGGCTTGGGCAGGCGGGGCGGAGCGTGCTTTGGAAGGGCGCGGGATCCAAATGGAATAGAGATTTTCCAGGTAAGGGTCCAGGATAGGCTCTGTACACTGCACCCTAAGCATTGCAATCCTGACTCGGAATCCTTGTCTGACACCAGAGCTGAGGCGAGCAGGACTGAAGGCGGGGCGGAGCAG
>LZPO01078627.1:155908-166694 GCA_001675575.1 Neotoma lepida
GGCTTTCATTTTGCAAAGGGACTCCACAGTTTCCCTAGCGGGGACATGGCTAGGCTAAAGGGGTGTGTAAAAGGTTGGGGTGGGTGGGTGGAGAGCTGGCTCAGTAGTTAAGAACACCTGCTGTTCTTCCAAAGAACCTGAGTTCAATTCCCAGCACCCACATCCTGTCTCTTATACACATCTAGATGTGTATAAGAGACAGGTGTGTGCTCCCCTGTTCTGCCCGAGGCACCTTTTGGGGTTCTGTCTCGCTGTTTCTCAGGCTGGCTTCTTCCCAATTGTCTCTAGGGGTTCTAAGGGAGGAGGGAATCCTTATTCTTTAATGGCTCCCCCCAGCCTCCCCTGCCCCATTCTCCTTGTAGCAGTCTCTAGGGGTGAGAGAAAACCGGAATTTGGGGGGCCCTCTGGAAAGGCAGGGAGCTATGTGTTGCTGGAGACAGGGGCTGTGAGTGTGTGAGGAGGGGTAAGGATTTGTTAAGAGACCAGGCTGTCTCTCTGATGTCCCTTTAAATGGCCCTTACATTTCTGGGGACTGGGGGGTGGGGTGGGGAGGTGGCAAGCTGCCTGCCTGGGGGGCAGGGCCCTTGGTTTGTCCACACCGTCAGGGGTGGTAATGATTTAAAGGGACAGCCTTGGTGTGGCCACTGCCACCCTGTGCTGGCAGGAGGGGGAGCTGGCAGGCAGTGTCTACAGAGGCTTGGCTGGTGAGCAGGGCATTTGAGGCTGTTCGGTACTGGGCCTGCAGGTCTGCCTTACAGTGGCTATGGCTAGAAAGATGCAAGAAGGGGTTGACAGCCTGCCCTGAGGGTGCTGAGTCTGGGCTTTCTCCAGAACCCCATCTTTGAGTCCTTTGACTCCATGACCAAGAATCTTTGAGTCTGAACCACAGACTCTGGGCCACCAGGTGGGGGCCACAGGCAAATCTGCAGGCCAGCAGGGTGACCTGAGCACTTTGGAGCTGGCCCTTAGCTTCCCCTTTTGTTGTTTGGTTATCTGCACAAGAACTGTCTCTTATACACATCTAGATGTGTATAAGAGACAGGTATTAGTGTCTCCTCTCATGTGCCTTAGAACTTGGACTGTCATCTCAAACCTGGATCCTAATCCCAGCTCTGCCGACAAATGGGACTTAGAAAGGGTCAAAACCTCTCAGAGCTTCCAATCCTTAATCTGGGACATTTAAATATCAATACCTACCTTTTAGCTGATGGGAGGGGTAGTGAAATAATTTATGCAAAGCACTTAGCACAGTGGTTGGCATAAAATTAATACCGAATGAGTGTCCTGAAATGAGTATTATTAAATGGTGTTAGTTATATAGTGGGTGGTGGACCTGTTCTAAAGTAACCATCGCTAGGGCTTGGGTAAGAAGAGTGGAGAGTTTTGCTGACTGGTATGTGTGGGGTGTGTGTGTGTGTGTAGTGTATGGGGAGGGTTAGGAATTAGCATGGACTAGTTTATGTACCTTATTTGACGTGGGCTTTAGTCAGATTTATATTGCTTTCTTTAGGTTTATTTTTCCCCTCCTAAAAAATAGCTAAGACTATTCCTTTGGCTGTTAAAATAATTATGTTGTGGCTTATGATTTTAAGCGATACTCTGGTTCCCTCCCATGTTGCTCTCCGGAGGCTTTCATTTTGCAAAGGGACTCCACAGTTTCCCTAGCGGGGACATGGCTAGGCTAAAGGGGTGTGTAAAAGGTTGGGGTGGGTGGGTGGAGAGCTGGCTCAGTAGTTAAGAACACCTGCTGTTCTTCCAAAGAACCTGAGTTCAATTCCCAGCACCCACATCCTGTCTCTTATACACATCTAGATGTGTATAAGAGACAGGTGTGTGCTCCCCTGTTCTGCCCGAGGCACCTTTTGGGGTTCTGTCTCGCTGTTTCTCAGGCTGGCTTCTTCCCAATTGTCTCTAGGGGTTCTAAGGGAGGAGGGAATCCTTATTCTTTAATGGCTCCCCCCAGCCTCCCCTGCCCCATTCTCCTTGTAGCAGTCTCTAGGGGTGAGAGAAAACCGGAATTTGGGGGGCCCTCTGGAAAGGCAGGGAGCTATGTGTTGCTGGAGACAGGGGCTGTGAGTGTGTGAGGAGGGGTAAGGATTTGTTAAGAGACCAGGCTGTCTCTCTGATGTCCCTTTAAATGGCCCTTACATTTCTGGGGACTGGGGGGTGGGGTGGGGAGGTGGCAAGCTGCCTGCCTGGGGGGCAGGGCCCTTGGTTTGTCCACACCGTCAGGGGTGGTAATGATTTAAAGGGACAGCCTTGGTGTGGCCACTGCCACCCTGTGCTGGCAGGAGGGGGAGCTGGCAGGCAGTGTCTACAGAGGCTTGGCTGGTGAGCAGGGCATTTGAGGCTGTTCGGTACTGGGCCTGCAGGTCTGCCTTACAGTGGCTATGGCTAGAAAGATGCAAGAAGGGGTTGACAGCCTGCCCTGAGGGTGCTGAGTCTGGGCTTTCTCCAGAACCCCATCTTTGAGTCCTTTGACTCCATGACCAAGAATCTTTGAGTCTGAACCACAGACTCTGGGCCACCAGGTGGGGGCCACAGGCAAATCTGCAGGCCAGCAGGGTGACCTGAGCACTTTGGAGCTGGCCCTTAGCTTCCCCTTTTGTTGTTTGGTTATCTGCACAAGAAGGCCCCAGCCCCTCCTCCTCATCCACATGCCCCCCCACCCCCACCCCAGCTGTTGGACAGATGAATTACAGCCTCCTGCTTGGGGCCAAGGCTGGTAAGGGATTAAAGTTCTGAGGTTGGCCCTTTAAATGGCTGTTGGCCCTCCCCCACTCTGGTGTCCAGACACCCCTTCACGCACCCTTCTGACTCCCTTGGCTGCCCCTCACTCCTCTTGGCCGGCCTGAGGCCTCCCTTCTCCCCACTAGGCTAGACTCTTTCTAGTATACCCCACCTCTACAAACGCTGTCAACTGCTGGGTAAGCGCCTTAGTCCTGAATTTGCCTCCCTGTCCTGAAGGGTTGCAGCCTCTAGCATTTTTCTCCAGCAGAAGGGCCTTGCCAATCTGGTTTTCTCAGCCTGCAGCTGACCACTGCCCCTTAAGGGCCTTGCTTAGGTCAGAAATAACACCTCCCCGGGGGGCAGTGTCATCAGCAGCTACAAAAGCTTGCGGCACATTGCATCATGGAGGCTGGGGGCCAGAGGCCTAAGTCTCTGGGGCAGGGGGAATGAAGATGGGGGCTGGAAGGCCAGGAAATGGAGAGGCCAGGCAGAGAGCCCAAGTGTCTGGGTCCTGGGGCCAGGAGAATGGAAAACATAGGTCCCTGAGGAGTGAGTCTGAGGTGAGGGTTGACTGAGGTCTGACCCCTGTATCAGCACCTGGTTCTTAGCCCTAGACTTGTATTAATAGACCTAGTTCTTTGTATCTAAGCATTGGGAGGGAAGGGTGGGCCCCTATCACCTCCTTGGGCCACACAGAGGAAGGAGGTGATGGGGAAACAGGATATGGCCATGGAGGGAGCCTGCTGCAGAGGCTACTTCCCGGCTCAGGCCCAGAGTCACAGTTGTTGCAAAGGCACCTCCCTGTTGGGCCCGTTCATCTTGTCTGGCCACCTGTGCCACTTGCCAGGACCTGCCTATACCAGCCTAAGGGAACGGGAAGGGTCGGAGTCCAAAGGGTGGAGTTGACTATCTGGTGTCTAGTTAAGGTTGGGGAGGAACTCCTGGGTTGGAGGAAGCAGAACTGAAGGCCTAGGGTCCACACACATGCCCTGGGGTCAGACTGAAGGCTGTCTTGGCTGTAGGTGTCAGCTGTGACTGATCCTACTCTGGGTCCAGTCAGAAGAGGGATCATGGATTGGTGTCCACTGTAGACTTACTCAGGTGCCACAGCATGGCCCCCTTACCACCTGAACCAGACTGCCTCTTGAGGGGAAGGTTGGAGGATGGCTTTTTTCCAGGTTGCCATGGAAACTGATTCTCTCTCTCTCTCTCTCTCTCTCTCTCTCTCTCATCTGACCTCTAGAGCCAGGTTTCTCCTCAGTGAGGGGGCAAGGAACACAAGGGAACTCCTCCATTGTGGGAGACCCCACCTCTAACTGGAAATTTCTCTTTTAGGTCCCCCCGGCACCATGCCAGCCTCATAGCACTACCCACACCACGACTTCTGCTGCACCCCATTGCTGGGGTGATTGTTCCAATGAGACTGAACACTTCAAACTCCATCTGGTAAGCTTGGCTGCTGAGTGTCACCTCCTTCCCCCAAGTCCAACTCTTCCCCGCATGTTTGAAAATCTCTGCTTATGATCTGGTTCATGCCCACTCATCAGAATGGTCCAGTCCAACCCTGAACCTCCCCCAACAAGCCATGCTTGAATGGTTCAGCCCTCCGGGTTGGAGCTCCCCTCTATCTCCTATGAATGGTTTATCCCTGTACTTCACCAGCCTCTCTACTACCTGGAAACCTCTTGCCCACACCCCCAGAGCTACAACTCATTCGCTAACTGAAGAAAGCTAGGGTTTGCAGAGTGGAAGTAGATGTGAGATACTCCAGTGATATTTCCTGTTGTGAAGGGGAAGGCTCTTCTTCCACAGGAGGGAATCCCCATGCTTGTAAGAAGTGCTTGGGAGTTGATGTGGGGACATGTTGGGGATCACTGCCATACCTCGAGCTCGTGATTGTCATGGCCATCTTCGAATCTCACCCCTCTGATCTTCTTTGGCCCATCCCCACCGTGATGCACTGTGGATTTGCTTTGCACACCCAACTCTTAACTCTTGTGCTTTCTCAGTCCTCCTTCGGCCAGCCCTCTTCCCAAGGCCCTTCTTCGTCTCCCTTTGCTCCTGAAAAGGGAATTTTCCCCATGCTGGGAACTTGAGTTCTCTGATTCTTCATTGCTTTTCCCCATTACTCATTGAGTTTCTTGGATAGGACTACTTTTTCCTATCTGTCCTGTTTAGTACGATGGTTTGCACATTGGGGTGCCTTTGTAGATTTGTGTTGAATGAATGTTTTAACTGAATGTACGCGTCACTGCCAAGAAACCTACGGCTGAGATCTGCTGTAGAGCCTCCTACCCACACCTTCTCTAGAGCATGAGACATTTGAGATAGTAACAAGAGTGGAAGGCTGATGATCTAGGCGGTAGCCTGCAAGGATGAAACTGAGGGAGAACAGGTCAGGGGCAGTATAGAAAGCAGAGCTCTGGAAAGAAGCCCAGCCTGTCCACTAACTTGCAGAATGATCTTGGTTGAGTTAGTTACCTTGCCTTCCTGAGTCTCAGCTTCCTCATTTACAATATAGAATAATCAAGTACTTCCTGTGCCAGGTTTTGGGGAAGAGTTAAAAGGTGTGTAAAGGTTAACACAGTGCCTACCATTTAATAAATGCTAGCAGCTCCCATCATGGTTGCTGCAGGAAACTAGGAAGATTAAGTGAGGATGCTGAGGAATGGGACTGAACTTGATTGAAGGAAGACAGAGCCCCAAATAATTGACTACACAGAAGGACCACTGACCCAGTAGGAAGTCAGGATTCAGGGGAGTTAAGAGAGACCCTCAAGCCTGCCTCCAGTGTTTCCCTGGCTCTGTTCGAGAACGTGAAGGCAAACACAGAAGGGCATGTGCACAGACACACGTGATCACCACAGTGATGCAGAGGCAGACCCAGACAAAAGACTGAGACAGGAGCCAACCAGACACACAGACAGAGACAGCCTCGAGGAGTCATGTAGACAGGGATAATGACAGGAACGCGCCAGACACAGGCACTGAGGGAGACAAGATAAGCAGATATGCAGGTGCACACAGACACCGAGACCCACACACAGCCGACCCTGTTAGACTGACTGGTGAACACAGCGCCCAGTCAGAGGCAGACACAAGGCCCGCAGTGACACATAGCGGGCCAGCGCGCCGCGGCCAGCACTGTCACTTCTCGATGGGGGCGGGGAGGGGCCGGCGGCGGGGGAAGGCTGGGGAAGGGAATCCCGGGCGGGCGGCCTGCCCGGGTGGCTGAGTCACTGCGGAGCCTCAGCCCGCGGCCCTCCCTCTCCCTCCGGCTCTCCCAGGTGAGAAGCGAGCCGGTAACTTCATAGCTTCCGCCATGCCGAAAGAAGACAGCAAAGGAATGGGACCCCCGGGGGTCGGCCCTGGATCCGCCCCACCTTCGAGCCGGTGCGTGCCGGCCAAATGCATGCTGAGGAAAAACCGGTCTGCGGGGTCTGGTGTCTTTGGCCGTCCAGTGTCTGCTTGCGGATCGCAGGCCTCGTGCCAAGCGTCCCTCTTATACCCCGCGTTCCGGGAGCTGCGCGGAGGGGCGCTTCTGCCCCAAGCCCAGAGAGAGTTAAGTGGGTGTGATTGATGGAGTGGTTCTCTCCTGGGACTTAAGGGGGAGGGGGTCGGGTAAAGTCCTAGAGTCCAGATCCCGGATGCAGGAGGCGGAGCTTGGCTTTGCCGGGAGTGCCCGGATGGAGAGGGCGTGGTTTCGACCCAAGTGGAATTAACCCTTTCTGGGCGGCCGGCTTTTGGGGCTGTAGGTCGGGTTAGGGAGGCTGGATTGTCAGCCTCAGAAGTGTGTCGCTCTCCCAGCCTGGTCGTGGACGTGTGCGTCTACCTTCCGTCTGTCTTCGAGGAGTCTGTGGGTGTCTGTCTTTGTGCTTGTCCCTGGTTGCCCCCTCCCCTTGGTTAGTATGAGCACTGGGAGCCGGGGAGGGCCATCCCTGCCTCAAAGCGAGAGTGTAGGTGAGAGTGGACGGCGAGCCAGCCGGCGGCGGCGGCGACTGAGGAACAGGTGTGAGTGCGGCGGCTGGGCTGCCCGGCGCGGGGTGGGGCCGTCTGGAGGGAGACCGAGGGGAAATTCCGCGGGACCGGTGGTGAGCAGTGTGTGGGCTGAGGAGTTGTGTCTGCCTCTGACTGTGTGTCTGTGTGAGCCGAGGGAGGCGGGGGCTGAGTCAGTGGGAACAGGGGATGGTTTTCTGAGTGACTCACTCTCCCCCACCCCAAGCCTGATTCAGACCCTGAGAAAGGCTTTGTTCGTGGGGCGGATGGGAAGTCAGGCGCCTGCGTCCCTGGTGGGGACACCGATCCGTGGTGGTTGGCGAGATTATGCTTAGGGTACAGGAAGTTTTGTTCTGGAGCGCTCTGTCGTCCATGGTGTCGCCGTGGGAGGTTGTGGATAAAGGCTGAAGATCAAGAGGGCTGGAGGGACGGAACTCGCTAGTTTAGGGAAAGCTGAGTCAGTTCCCCGTGGGAAAGGGGAAGTGGCAGAGGGGAAGTGTCATCATCGCAGAAGGGGAAGCTGCATTTCCTGGTAACTAGCAGCGTTCTGGGCACCACTTCCTTAGCAGGGTGTCTGCTTCTCTGACATCTGGTACCCCGAGCCGCCGTTTGTCCACGTCTGGTCCCTTGGCCACCTCAAGGGCTTGTCTGGGGCAGCCAGTTTGGGCTGCACTTGACCACATTAGCGTTGTACGTGTCCCAGGGCTCGGTAACTGACAGACTGCAGCCTCAGGAGAGTTCCGACCCGAGCTCCGCGTGAACTGAGGAGTCCGCGGAGCGCGAGCTCCCACCAGGGCTTGCACCGAGGAGCCCGCGGGAATCTGTAGGGTCCGAACACTTTTCACGCACTGATGACCTTGCCCCAGCGGGAGGGAAGACTGTTTTCGCCAGAAACCCTTCTGCCTTTGTGGGCTGTGTGGAAATTTCCCCGCAGTGTAGACTTCTCGGCCAAGGCGAACTTTCCAGCCGCCCCCAACCCCTCGCCGCGCGCTCTCCCCCGGCTTCCTGCCCGGCGCTTTCTCCAGCTGGAGCGCTGGCCCCGCCCCCGCGGCTTTGTACTCGACACTCGCCTCTCGCCGCTCTTTGTACTCTAGACTCTCAATGGACCGATCCCGGGAGCCGAGCCTGCTCCCTACCTGCTGGGACTTGGGGTATGCGCAGGGAAGCAGCTTCTGGGCCCTGAGAGTCGAGAAGGGAAAGCTGGGGCTAAAGGGAGCGTGCCTAGGAGAGAGGAGCACCGTGTCCGTTGTGGGGCCGGTCAGCTTCGACGGGAAGGAGTAAGGGGGGGGTGGCGTGAAGGAGGAAGTGAAACGGGTTCTGGGTTCTTTAAGGGAGTAGGCGGTGAGAGTGGGACAGGGGTGATGTCACTGCCTGGTGGGCCCCGCCCTCCTCTCTCTCCCGAAGGACCCCCCCCCTTACACACATCGCTTCCGCTGCGCAAGTGGCCACGTCACGGGCAACCCCCGAAATCCCCCCTCCCTTGAGGGGGGTGGGGGCCACGTGGGCCGTGGGGAACCGCGTGGCCCCGGCAGGGAAAGGGCATAGAGGATACGGGAGCCACGCGAGAGGGACCACTCCACGGTGCTCAGCTTCCCCGAAGTTGGAGGGCTAGGGGGGACTGGCTGAGGGGGCCGACCGGTGTTGAAGACTCAGAGCCAGGGAAAGTGGAGGAGCTGGAGGAACTTGGTATGAGACTGGGGACTTGACCATGATTTAGGACAGGGTCCGGCGCTGGAGGTGGAGCGTTCTGATAGAGGCGCTGGCGGGCCTGGGTGCTGGATTCGCTGTGCTTGGTAGACCTAAGCAGTTGTACCGGAGTGACCGAGGGGAAGAGTCTGTCGCTGGGTGATAGGAAGTGAGGAGGGGGAACGACGCCTTTGTCTGCGATTTGCATTGGTCTGCTGTCCGTCCTTGGGGTGGATAGACAGAGGACGACTCGAACAGTCTGGCGGGGACCATTGCCAGTTGGGTGGATGTGTGAGGCTTGTCCTCAGGTCGGCTAGTGAGTGATTTCCCCGTCCTCACTAGCGTGGGTCTTAGCCAGCTGGAGGTTACTGCCCTGCCGGCCACCGGTTTCTGATCCGAGATGTGGACCCTAGGTGGGAGCCTTGGGGTCACATCGGGGTCACCCTAGGGCGAGCCTGTCTGACCGGCCCTGCCGCTCCTCCTCCGGAGGCCGCTGAGTGCTCGGCTAACCTCGCTCCTATTGGTTCCTGCCAGGCTGTTACTGAGGCGGAGACAAGGGTGATGATTGGCTTTCTGGGGAGAGAGGAGTCTTGTGATTGGCTAAATCTCTGAAGCTTTTGAAGCTGTGAGAGGACGCTCCCACGGAGGCTGGGTAAGCAGCCGCGCGGTAGGTCGCCCTAGTAGCTCCGGATTGGAAGCCTGTCAGACAGTACAGCGCCTGGGTTGTACCGATTGTTGACTCCCTCCCCGCTACTTGTCCCATATTCCTGTTACTCCACTTGCGGGCTTCTTGTGCCGGCGCCTGCCCCGGCTCCTTGCCCTCAGTCTCCCTGATCAGACAGTTCAGACCAGCCTTTGGGCCCCGACTGTGCTGGCAAGTTNAGTATATTTTTCTTCTCCCTGTAGAATTGGTCGTGGAAGGCCAGAGACTGCCACCTGGAAACAGCGGGCACTCTTGTTGAGAGCAATTGGAGCTGGACCATCGTGCCAGAGAGCTGGGGCAGGGGGGCGTGCCCCATCTCCAGGGCTCCTGGGGCCACTGCTGACCTGGTAAGGGAAAGGTTGGGGCTGGTTTAGCTGAATGTACAGATGAATGTCTGGTCCCTGTTAGAGCGTGATCTCTTGTCCCTGACTTAGGCTGGATGCATCGGGCAGTGGACCCTCCAGGGGCCCGGTCTGCACGGGAAGCCTTTGCCCTTGGGGGCTTGAGCTGTGCTGGGGCCTGGAGCTCCTGCCCACCCCATCCTCCTCCTCGAAGCTCATGGCTGCCTGGAGGCAGGTGAGAATTGGGCCATGAGTCCTCTCTCCAGGCATTTCCCTTTCGGCCTTCTCTACCCTTTTCTCCATGAGTTTCTATTATTTTGTGGGCCCAGACCCCAGCCTCACCTGCTCTTATTCTCTCTAACTTCTCCTTTCTAGGGAGCAAGACTACTTCTGGCAATACATAACAGACCTTTTCTCTTTACAGATGCTCTGCCAGCATCGGGCAGCCCCCACTCCCTGCCCCTCTACCACCTTCACATGGCAGTAGCTCCGGGCACCCCAACAAACCCTATTATGCTCCTGGGTAAGTGGAGGATTCAAAAGTTCTAGGATTGGAGGTAAAACTGAGGCCTTGAGAGGTTCCCTTAAGCCTGATCACTCCCAACTCCTTCTGCTCTGTAGGACACCCGCCCCAAGACCCCTCCATGGGAAGTTGGAATCCCTGCATGGCTGTGTCCAGGCTTTGCTTCGGGAGCCAGCCCAGCCAGGGTTATGGGAACAGCTTGGACAGTTGTATGAATCAGAGCATGACAGCGAGGAGGCCATATGCTGCTACCACAGGGCCCTTCGATATGGAGGAAGCTTCACTGAGCTGGGGCCCCGAATTGGCCGACTGCAGCAGGTGGGATGAGGCAGGACACAGGTGGCTGAGATTGGTCCTCCAGCTCAAAGTCCTCAATTCATCTTAATCTGCCTTTTGATGTCCCCCCTCCCCCACAGGCCCAGCTCTGGAACTTTCATGCTGGTTCCTGTCAGCACAGAGCCAAGGTCCTGCCCCCCCTGGAGCAAGTATGGAATTTGCTGCACCTTGAGGTGAGACTGAAGCCCAGTGAATCAGGGAAGGGCATTATGGGAGGCTGGGGCCCAGGCCATCATCTCTCTTTCTGTTTTCAGCACAAACGGAACTATGGGGCTAAGCGAGGGGGTCCTCCAGTGAAGCGATCTGCAGAACCCCCAGTGGTCCAGCCTATGCCTCCGGCAGCACTCTCAGGCCCCTCAGGAGAGGAGGGCCTCAGCCCTGGAGGCAAGCGGAGGAGAGGCTGCAGCTCTGAACAGGTATGGTTGTAGGTGGGTCAGCAGGCAGAGAGGATGCTGGGATGGGGCAAGGAGT
>LZPO01078627.1:169884-180934 GCA_001675575.1 Neotoma lepida
CAAGGGTTGGATTGGGATACTTTGAGCCTGGGAAAAGCCCTTGACCGAGTATCTCCTGGTTGTCTTAGTTGGAGAGCAAAC
This sequence comes from Neotoma lepida, assembly GCA_001675575.1. Classification (NCBI taxonomy): domain Eukaryota; kingdom Metazoa; phylum Chordata; class Mammalia; order Rodentia; family Cricetidae; genus Neotoma; species Neotoma lepida. Next base: position 169,966 of record LZPO01078627.1, read on the forward strand.
GGGATGCCTTCTCACCAGTGTTGCTACAATTCTGTACAGACCCTCGAAACCCCATCACCGTCATCAGGGGCCTGGCTGGTTCACTTCGGCTCAGTGAGTTTGGGGGGGAAGGGTCTGCAGAAAGCTGTAAGGACTGTGGTATGTGGAACCCTTGGAGAACCATCCCATGCTTGCAGACTTACCACAGTGATTCTAAGGCTCTCACGTACTCGGTCACGAACAAGCAATGTTTGAGAAGTGCTCTGGGTGGTGTGCCAAGCCAGCCTTGAGATTTTCTCATCTGTCATTTCTGTCCCCAGAAGTGCACACATGGGAAGATGGATCTCAGGAGTAGTTAGAGTCACTTCTGATTTTCTTAGTGATTAACAATGAAAAGAGTGAGCCGGGTGGTGAAGGCCTTTAATCCCAGCACTTGGGAGGCAGAGGCAGACAGAGCTCTGTGAGTTTGAGGCCAGCCTGGGCTACATAGTTCTAGGACAGCCAAGGCTGCACAGAGAAACCTTGTCTCCAAAAACAAAATGCATGAAAAGAATGGATCGTAGACTATTNTTCTGATCCATGGTTTGGCTTTTTTCTTTTTCAGTCTTTTATTGTTCAAAATTTTTAACAGTATAAAACTAGAGGAAACTATATAGAAATGTCAGGTCAGCCTTGTCTCCTTTATACCCTGACATCTTTCTCTCCTCCCACTCAGTAATTTGAGGGACATTTCAAGCTTGACTACACCTGTCACTAGTTCCAGTGACCACTTGCCATTCACTGATTGCCTACTGTGTGGCCATGTGCACACCTGAGAATTCTAGTTGCGAGACCAAGGCCTGAAGTTGAAGAAAGGGGCTGGGGCAGACCCGAAGAAGGCAGCCTTGACAGCTTCCTTCCTGGGGCTGGGATTCTTGTCAGTTTCTTGGTGCTGAGTTCTGCCACATCTNTTTCCCCTTCATTAGAGGCCTGGCCAGTTAGTTGGAAGGGCAAGGGTGAGTTGGGCCTCCTGTCCTGAATGATGTCCTATTTGGCACTCCCTTACAGACTTAGGCCTCTTCTCCACCAAGACACTGGTGGAAGCAAGCGGTGAGCATACAGTGGAGGTGCGCACCCAAGTGCAGCAGCCCTCCGATGAGAACTGGGACCTGACAGGCACAAGACAGATCTGGCCCTGCGAGAGCTCCCGTTCACACACCACCATCGCCAAGTACGCACAGTACCAGGCTTCATCCTTTCAAGAGTCACTGCAGGTGAGGAGCGTGTGCATGTGGCAACAAGGGTGCTAGGGTCTGACTTGGGGGGCTTCAGGAAGTCACTGACCCAGACCTGCCTATCCGTGTGACCAAGCAGGAGGAGAAGGAGAGTGAGGACGAGGAGTCAGAGGAGCCGGACAGCACTACAGGAACCCCTCCCAGGTAAAGTATAATCTCATCCCTTCTGGCTTTGCTCTCTNGCTCCCTTGGTTGGCCAACAACCTCTCTGTGCTTTTGCACCAGCAGCAGTGCACCGGACCCCAAGAACCACCATATCATCAAGTTTGGCACTAACATCGACCTGTCTGATGCCAAGAGGTCAGTGAGGCTAGACCGGTGAAGTTGGCATGAAACCCTGCTAGGTACTTGTCTGCGATACTCTCATACTTAACTTGGTTGGCATTCCTGTGTTCACAGGTGGAAGCCCCAGCTCCAGGAGCTGCTGAAGCTGCCTGCCTTCATGCGGGTAACATCCACAGGCAACATGCTCAGCCATGTGGGCCACACCATCCTGGGCATGAACACTGTGCAGCTATACATGAAGGTCCCTGGCAGCCGAACGCCAGGTGTGCTTCTCACCCTGCATGGTGCGGGAAGTGCGCACTCAGTGCTTAGCTGCTAGCCAATGAGGGCAAAGGGCGGGGTTGTCGCGGGTGCAGCCTTGCATCCGACCATCCTTGACGTTCTATCTCCCCCTGCAGGCCACCAAGAGAATAACAACTTCTGCTCTGTCAATATCAACATTGGCCCCGGGGACTGTGAGTGGTTTGCCGTGCACGAGCACTACTGGGAGACCATCAGCGCCTTCTGCGATCGGTGCGCACCACTCCCTTGCCAGCCCCCCCCACCACATCGGGTCCTTGGGTCTCTCACCTGACCCTGTGGCTGCCCACTTCACAGGCATGGTGTGGACTACTTGACCGGTTCCTGGTGGCCAATCTTGGATGACCTCTATGCGTCCAATATTCCTGTTTACCGCTTCGTGCAGCGGCCTGGAGACCTTGTGTGGATTAATGCAGGGACTGTGCATTGGGTGCAGGCTACTGGCTGGTGCAACAACATTGCCTGGAACGTGGGGCCCCTCACCGGTGAGAGGAAGGGGTCGGGTCATCATGGTACACGGTGAAGGGTGTGAGGAGTGAGCCCTGTTGGGGAGAGGTGGGTCTGGACTGTCACAAGGTCTGAGGGANGAAGGGGCTGGGGCTGTGGAGAGTCCTTAGTGACTTCCTCTGGCCTGCAGCCTATCAGTACCAGCTGGCCCTGGAGCGCTATGAATGGAACGAGGTGAAGAACGTCAAGTCCATCGTGCCCATGATACACGTGTCCTGGAACGTAGCTCGAACGGTCAAAATCAGTGATCCGGACTTGTTCAAGATGATCAAGTGAGGCCCCTGTTTGGTTAGCAGCCCCCTCCACCTGACAGGTTTCCTACCCTCGTTCTTCCCGACTCATTCTTCACCCAACTCTTCATCCATGTCTGCAACATGTTCACAGAAGTTACTGTGCTGAGGAGGTTGACAAAACCCCTATTCTTAGATCTCCTAGCCTTCGTTTCCTGTGGTACACACACACACACACACACACACACACACGCACACACACACCCTTACCCTTGAAATGTCAAATGTGACGTACTCAAGACAGGAAATACAACTCAGAAATGAAAAGGGAAGGCTGCCTAGGGAAGTTGATGGGGCTAAAAGGTCTTGGGGGCTCAGCCCCTGTCATCCGCCCCCACCAGCCTCGNCACATCTCCTGCTGGAGTCCTGTCTCAGTACCACCCTTGGCTCTTCCCCAGGTTCTGCCTCCTGCAGTCAATGAAGCACTGCCAGGTGCAGCGGGAGAGCCTGGTGCGGGCAGGGAAGAAAATCGCTTACCAAGGCCGCGTCAAGGACGAACCTGCCTACTACTGCAACGAATGCGATGTGAGTGCGGTGTGCGGGCTCTAGCCTGTCCCGAGGGTGCCTGCAGCAGGCCGCCTTCCAGGTGACAGACAGCCCCTTCGTCCCGGCTAGGTGGAGGTGTTCAACATCCTGTTCGTGACGAGTGAGAACGGCAGCCGAAACACGTACCTGGTGCACTGCGAGGCCTGTGCGCGCCGTCGCAGCGCGGGCCTGCAGGGCGTGGTGGTGCTAGAGCAGTACCGGACGGAGGAGCTGGCGCAGGCCTACGATGCCTTCACGCTGGTGAGAGCACGGGGGCACGGAGGGGTGGCAGGGGAGGGGTGCGGCCGGGCCACACCCACCGCTGAAGCCACCCGCTCGCTCTCTCCCTCCAGGCTCCCGCCAGCACGTCGCGATGAGGCCGGACGCCCCGCTCGCCCGCCCACGCAGGGCGCGGCGGGGCCACCAGCACACGCCTGGGCTGGACCTAGGTCCCGCCTCTGGCCGGGAAGGGGGTCGGGCCCAGCCCTTCCACCCTTATTGGCAGCTCCCCTCACTTAATTTATTAAGAAAAAAAATTTTTTTAACAAATACGAGGAAAAAAAGGAAAAAAAATGGGAGACGGGGAGGGGGCTGGCAGCCCCTCGCCCAGCAGCGCCTCCCCTCACCGACTTTGGCCTTTCTAGCAACAGACACAAGGACCAGGCTCCGGCGGCGGCGGCGGCGGCGGCGGCGGGGGTCACATACGGGTTCCCTCAAGCCTGCCCGCCGCGCCCGCCGCCCGCCCGCCGGCGCAGACGCTCGCGGCTCGTTGTGTACATAGACGTTCGGCAGCCGAGGTTTTTAATGAGATTCTTTCTATGGGCTTTACCCCTCCCCCAGGACCTCCTTTTTTTACTTCCAATGCTAGCTGTGATCCCTGTATATGTCTCTGTTTATTCACTTGGTTATGATTTGTATTTTTGTTCCTTTTTTTGTTTTTGGTTTTTAATTTATAACAGTCCCACTCACCTCTATTTATTCATTTTTTTGGGAAAACCCGACCTCCTGCACCCCAAGCCATCCCTCCTGCCTCTTTGGGAGGCCCGCTCCTGGGCTCTCCTTGCGCCCCAGTATATGTCCGGGCTTGGCCCGTCCGTCTCCGCCCGCCCGCGGCTCCAGCCGGGCTCTCATGGTGCTCAAACCCGCTCCCCTCCCCTACGTCCTGCACTTTCTCGGACCAGTATCCCCACTCCCGACCCGACCCCAACCCCACCCGAGGGTGAGCGACTCCTGTACTGTAGGGGAAGAAGTGGGAACTTAAATGGTATTTTGTAAAAAAAAATAAATAAAATAAAAAAAATAAAAGTTTTAAAGAAAGAACTATGAGGAAAAGGAACCCTGTCCTCCCCAGCCTCGGCCAATTTAAAAAACATCGGACACCTCCACCCCCACCCCCCTTTTTTTTAAAGGCGTGAAACAGCCCAGGGCAGGGCCTCACTGGGGCAGGGACACCCTGGGGTGAGTTTCTCTGGGGCTTTATTTTCATTTTCTTAGTTCGTTTTCTCCCGCTGGGGCTGCGGAGGGGTGGGGGGTTTACAGTCCCGCCCCCTCGCACTGCACTGTCTCTCTGCCCCAGGGGCAGAGGGGTCTTCCCAACCCTACCCTATTTTCGGTGATTTTTGTGTGAGAATATTAATATTAAAAATAAAAGCAGGAAAAAAAAAAAGACCCTTGTGTTTCGATGATGGCTGTAAAGAGTATCAGTTGAAGGGCCAGGATTGATGGATCGATGGGAGGGCGGCGTAGACCCTGGCGGTGGCGAGCCCCTCCCCGGAGGCGCCTGTGGAATGTCCAGAGCCACGGTCTGCTCCTTGGGATGAGGATGCCTAATCCTGGAGCTGCATTCCAGGATAAGGTAGTTGGGGGTGGGGTGGGGAGAGGCTGCACCGGGGGAGGGGCAGGAAAGAGGGCTATAAGGGCCGCAGCCTGCGGGGCGGGAACCAGCCAGGCCATGGCGGAGGTCCCCGGAGCCCAACGCTCGGTTCTCGCTGGCGGCCCAGAGCCCCGGGACCCCCTGGATTGCTGGGCCTGTGCAGTGCTAGTAACGGCTCAGAACCTGCTGGTGGCTGTCTTCAATCTTCTCCTGCTGGCACTGGTCCTGGGGACCATCTTGCTACCCGCTGTCACCATGTTAGGCTTCGGCTTTCTCTGCCACTCCCAGGTAAGCATGGGGCCCAAGGGGTACGTATGCCTGTGTGGTGGAGATAGATGGTGGGGTGTCTTTTTTGAGCCACAACCTCCGGACCTGGGCTGTTTCCCTCCGGGGCAGAGCGTGGTCCAGTGAGCTAGAGTCTGATGTCTCTTCTCTGCAGTTCCTGCGCTCCCAGGCACCCCCCTGCACCGCCCATCTGCGGGACCCAGGCTTCACCGCCCTGTTGGTCACTGGATTCCTGCTGCTGGTGCCGCTACTTGTGCTTGCCTTGGCCACCTACCGCCGCCTCTGCCTGCGCCTCCGCCTGGCCGACTGCCTAGTACCCTACAGCCGAGCCCTCTACAGGCGCCGGCGCATCCCACAGCCGAAGCAAATCCCGGCCTCACCAGGGTCCCGGGCTGTCCCCACACCGGGAAAGGTCTGGGTTTGAGGTGCGTTGAGTCAAGAAATCTGTCCATTGTCCTCCTGGTCACGCAAGGACTTGAAGCAAGCCCAGGGGTATTCTGCTCTGTCCTGCTCCTTACCACTGCCTGAGTCAGGTCCTAGCATCCTTTGATGGAACAGCATCACCTGTGGACCCAATGCTGGCGAAAATTCCCATGCCCCAGAAAATCTCATTTGAATTCTCAACGTTTGGGCTGGACCCTGCACATTTTCTTTCCCTCTCCTAGCGTAAATAGGAGATCTGGACCTTGTGACTTCCTTTGCTGGTGCAGCTCCTCTAATATTTACGGGACTGAGGGGCCGGGCTAGAGAAGAAACCATCACAAATAATAAAGAATTTATGAAATGAATGTGCTCTGTGAATACAGGGGTGGCATATATACAGTCGTCCCTGCCCAGGGCTCAGGCGTAGGAAACAAATCCCTGAGACTACAAATGGGCAGACCAGAGCATCCTTCAGCATCCTGCCTTTGCCTTATCGCATCAGCCCGTTCTTCCTGGTTAAACCCCAGAGTTCTGACCCTGACCCCAAAGTCACTTCTCCATTAATAGCGCAGAGGGGGCCTTGCTTCGGTTGCCTACCCAGCTCCCCTTGGGGACCCGAGCCCGTTCTCTGACCCCAGCTTAAAGGAACTAAGTGTTGCCAGGCCGGGGTGGGAAACAATGGGTCTTCCGGAGCAGGATGACACCCCCTCCCGCTACAATCTGAAGCAGCAGCGTGGGAGGGAAGATGGAGGGGCCCACCCTAGGGCCTGTTGCCTTAAAACTCACATAACGTGAGGGAGGCTTTGGTAGTCCTGGGCATTAGGTTGAGGGGGCCGGTTGAGAAAGCTCCTCAACTCAGATAAACCTCCTTAAGGGTGGGGTGTGCTATCCCTGCCCTGACATCGGACCTACACACAGACACGGGCCACTTTGATCATAGGGTTTAATGGTTTTAAAGAGAAGTGTGGTTGTGNTCAGAGGTACGGGGGCCCCGCCAGGCTCTCCCTTTGGACTTCAATAGAAACGATGTGATGTCCTGGTACCATGGCCAGACCCAGCACACGGGGTTCCCCCGCAGAAAATGAATCTGGAAANAAAGGTCAGAGCATCAGAACGGGAGGCAAGCATCGGTCTCGCCCCGGAAAATGAGGGGGTGCAGTAAGGCCCGCAAACGGAAATGCCTTGCGGGAAGTTTACGCTGCATTCCCGAGAAGGAGTGTATTCCCTGGACACTGACCAGACGGCTTGAGGAACTCCTGCGCAGAGCCCAGGATGACATTACAGTCGCGATCGGTGCACAGGAAGCAGCCGACTAGTGTCCTTCCATCTGTCATACGAATGCGCATGGTCTTGTTGAGCAATGCTTCTAGTTGCTGCCGGGCACGCGCAGCCGGCGAGTCCTCCTGGTCCCCGTCAGAGTCCTGCTAAGGCAGGACACGAATTCAGGCGCGCGCAGGCCCGGCTGCACGCCTGCAGAACCACAGCTCCCGGCAGCCCGCGCGGCACCGCCTGAAGCACGGGGGCTGCTGGGAACTGCAGTTCTCTTTTCTGTCCTCTCCACCCGCTTCCCCTCCCCGCCCGGTGTCGGTGCCCGACGGCTTCCTCTAGAGCCCGAGCCCACGCTAACCCCGGCGCTGGAGCTGCTCTGACGCCGACTGCAACAGCCATTCTCCTCTCGTAGCAGCATGGTTGGCCCAGCTCCGGCCATTGGCCCTGGGACCCTCCTTTGGGCCTTAAACTTCCTAAGCGTTTTGGGTCGGGGTATTCAGATCTCGCGAGTGCTCCCACGCTCTTCCCTTTCGTGAGATCACCGCTCCTCCGCGTCTCCGGTTCCGCCACTCCAGAGATCTCGCGAGATTTTATTTCAGCCCGGGCTCATAGATGTCTACTAGGCTGGTGCAAGAATATCGCGAGACCTTTACCTGAAATTTCTTCTACATCCTTTAGAAATGCCTGAAACTTGAAACACTTCTATTCTGGTCTCCGTACCGTCTTTTTCTGTTACTCTTAAATAACGCATGTCGCCTAGACTCCGTTATCCATCGGATCGCTTTCCTTTTCTCTAAGAACGAAGTCAACAAGCTCGGGGCCCGCATCGGGAACACGCTTCCGGTGAACACGAGCGGCTCCAACCCCGCCCTGCTTACGCGGTGTTAACCTCGGCGGACGGTGGCCGAAAAAGGACAATGGTTTCCATGTTAGCGACAAACGCACTCTAGGTAGGTAGGTAGCTCTTGAACCTGGTAGTTGTAAGACTGATGAGAAGAGAGGAAGAAGCCAAGGGAGTCGGTATGACTTTTAGAACAGGAGCCATGCCGCGCCGGGGCCTAGTGGCGGGGCCAGACTTTGACAGTTTTCAGCGTCGGTATTTCACGCCGTCAGAAGTAGCGGAACACAGCCAGCCCGAAGACCTCTGGGTGTCTTACCTGGGCTTTGTGTACGATCTAACGCCGCTTGCACAGGAGTTTAAAGGTAAAGGACACACGTTAGGGAAGGGCTGGGGAGCTGGTTTTGGCTCTTGGGTGGCCGGCCTTTGACGGCCGCGGTTCTTTTTCAGGGGATCTACTGCTGAAACCCATTCTGGAAGTTGCAGGGCAGGACATTAGCCACTGGTTTGATCCAAAGACCAGAGACGTAAGTTCTGTTGAGATGTGGGGTTGGTGGAAGCGACGCTGGAGTGCGGGGATAGGGGAGGGACGGCGAGGAATAACCAGAACCCGACAAAGTGATTGCTCCTATCATCCTCTTTAAACCCTTGCTTTTCAAGATTCGCACGCACATAGATCCGATGACTGGTTGCTTGAGATACCGCACCCCGCGGGGCCGCTTCGTGCACGTCCCACCTCCTCTGCCTCGTTCAGACTGGGCCAATGATTTCGGGAAGCCCTGGTGGAAAGAGGCGAGTTACCAGGTGGGGTGGCTGTCTGCCAAGACCCGGAATATCCGTATTATTAACACTCTTACGTCGCAGGAGCACACACTGCAGGTGAGATTTGGTGCCTGGGGACAGGGTAGTGGACACCAGAAATCATTTCTGGGAGCTATGTTTTCTTCCTTTCACATTGTCATGAATAGGAAAGCATATGATCCAGGTTCCCAGGATTGAAAATTCTAGAAGTCTCCTTCATAGGTNCAGGCCAGCGTCTTAGTGATGGTGGTCCTTGGAAAGGCACCTATGCTGTTATAGACAGCAGTTGAACTCTTAGAAGTGATAGGACTCCGGTGTCTTTATTGTATACTGGAGCTTCAACTTTACGTCTCTGGGACTATGGGGTACCTGAAGGGTGTTGTCTGCTAACGGAGACACTCTGATCCAAGCTCGGTCGTTTTTGGGGACTGATTCACTTCTGGTATCCTCCCTGGTTTTCTTAGAGCAAATCCTAAAGGATCTAGGCATAAGGGCCCTTCTCCTGGCCTTTGGGGAGTATGTGTGTATGTTCCATACAGAATTCTAGAGGTGAATACTTCTGTGCTCTTTAGGTGGGGGCTCTGGAATCAATGTGGGAAATCCTACACCGCTATCTCCCCTATAANGCACATGCTGCCAGCTACACGTGGAAGTATGATGGGAGGAATCTGGACATGGATCTTACTCTGGAAGAAAATGGGATCGAGGATGAAGAAGAAGAGTTTGACTATCTTAATATGGATGGTACAATTCACACACCTGCAATACTGCTCTACTTCAATGATGACCTCACAGAGTTATAGGAAAGGAGATATATGTGCGTGTGGACTCAAGTCATATTTGAGTTTGCCTCTTTCTATGCCTTGAGGAAAAGAGGTGTGGGTCTGTGGGGCCTGGGTCTAGACCCCTGTTGCCCTCTGGGAACTGGCCTGTGGTTCTTGTGCCTTTCTGAAATGTAAGGGCCCTTATCCCTAGCTCCTCTATGATTTGCTCAGAGAATATTAGTGGGAGTACTAGACGAGNAATAATCCCTAGAGTTGATAGGAAGAGACCTAGGGTCTTTCAGTTCGGAGTGTGTAGAGGAGGTTGAGTCCAGGGAGAACTCTTTGATAGTAAGAGAAAGACACACAGGGATGAAGGGATGGAAGACCTTTTTTGGCAAAGATGAGAATGGGATGTTTGCAGGAAGATAGGATTTATAAAGACAGGATCCAGACATTCCTATCACCAGCTATGGTTGGTTGGTCGGTTCCCTTTCTAAAGGTGTTTAGCAGTGGACTATCAGTCGATTCAGGATAGAAATGATGCTGAGANCTTCATGCTTTTTAATGCAGCTATGCTATAAGGTGAATACTGGTAATGCTGTTTCAGACANTGCCTTAGGAGTTTAGAAAGGTACAGGAGCACAAAAGCACATTAGTTACTAACCTAAGAGCCACAGTACAAATCCAAGCCTGCCCAACTTTGAGAGTCAGGCTCTTTTCAGTGTAAAGGGAAATTCTCAGTAGCTTCACCTAACACTTTTTTTTTTAATATTTTTTTTAAGATTTATTTTATGTATGGTGCTCNATCTGCATGTACATGCATCTACACCTGCAGGCCAGAAGAGGGCGCCAGATCCCGTTACAGATGGCTGTGAGGCACCATGTGGGTGCTGGGAATTGAACTCAGGACCCTTGGAAGAGAAGCCAATGCTCTTAACCACTGAGCCATCTCTCTGGCCCCCTCACCTAACATTTCTGATGGCTGCTCTCAAACATGTTTTTGGAATATGAGCTTGTCCTAGGCTTGTTGCACAATGGGGAAATGTAACCTATTGTGTAGTCAACATTCACNCTGTTTGAAGGGAGTTAATTAGCAGAGCACTCTAGGGACAGAGGCAGGGAAGGCTGAATTTCAGCCAAGCATTAGCTACAGAGCCGCTTCTTTGTTAATATTATAGCAAGATTTCTGACTGTTTGGGGGCAACAAGATAGATATTTACTGACTCTAGGAAAAACCAGAATGGAGAAAGGGCCTGTAGATGAGACATTGNAGTGAGGGACCTGAAGGGGGGCCACTTCCTTCTTTTCTTTGACATTTACAGAAGGCAAGGAAGACAGGGTTGACTTTCTAAGATGGTGACTCTAAAAGAGGAAGCTTGTTGGGGTCAGAAAGATGGGAGCTAAGGGAGGTAGACAACTCTCCTGGTGACTGGCTAATTTAGTTCCCGTTATCCCTAGCAGGGGAGAGGAATCAAGAATAACTAATAAACTGAGCCAGGGTTGGTGGCTTTAATCCCAGCACTGGGGAGGTAGAGGCAGGCAGATATCCATGAGTT
>LZPO01078627.1:213971-238685 GCA_001675575.1 Neotoma lepida
GGGGGAGAAACGCTTCCCGTGAAGGGGAAATGAGTAAAGCCGTAGCCCACGGCGCAGTCCAGAGTTCCCTGTGACTCTTGTTCTTCCAGGATGTGTCATGGCCTATGGATTTTCTCCCCCTCCTCCCTATTCTCATTCAGGTCCAGGCCACAAGAGGCGGAATAAGAGCCCCCGAGTGCCTGATGGACGAAAGAAGCTTCGAGGAAAGAAGATGGCACCACTCAAACTCAAGCTGGGGCTGCTGGGTGGCAAGAGGAAGAAGGCAGGCTCGGTGAGTGGCTCTTCCCTGTGCTAAGCACTTGGGTGTCAAGGGCTGAGATCTATGGACAGTCCATGAGGGAAGCTGGGGTGGGGAACCCACAGTCTAGGGATGGAGGGTGCTGGTGGGTAGAATCAAGTACTCCTCACTGATGGCAGCGGGGCTATGGGCAGTATGTTTTTCAGAGTGATGAGGGCCCTGAACCGGAAGCTGAAGAGTCAGACCTGGACAGTGGTAGTGTCCATAGTGCCTCAGGCCGGCCTGATGGCCCTGTCCGTGCCAAGAAACTGAAGCGAGGCCGGCCAGGAAGGAAAAAGAAGAAGGGTAAGGCTGTCGCTGTGTAAGCCTGTCTGTCCACCCTCTTCTTCCTTTGCTGTCTTTCTTACTTCAGATTTTGACTTCTCTATTCAATCCTTCTCTCTGTCTTCCCTGAATCCCTTTCTTTCTTTTTCTGTTCCCTTTGCCTTGACTGGGGTATATGACAGTCCCGGGCTGTCCTGCAGTGGCCGGGGAGGAGGAGGTTGATGGCTACGAGACGGATCACCAGGATTACTGTGAGGTGTGCCAGCAGGGTGGGGAAATTATTCTGTGCGACACCTGCCCTCGTGCCTACCACCTCGTCTGCCTTGACCCTGAGCTTGACCGGGCTCCTGAGGGCAAATGGAGTTGCCCCCACTGTGTGAGTACCTGGTGCCCTCGGGCCCAGCATCTCTTCTCTTCTTGCTTTCTATTATGGTCTTCTGGGCTTCTCAGCAGTAGGTACACAAGATTCTGGAGTCCTAATTGGGTCCTTTCATTCAACCCTTTGTCCCCAGAGTCAGTATTTTTGGAAAATGGAGCTATCCTGTTTGGTGGGTCCCGCAAGACTTCTATGCACTTCTGGGATTCAGTCATCTTGGTTTTGCCTCAACTTTCCAGTCTCTCCTTATCTTCTTCTACCTCTCTCTTTCTGCTCTTGGCCTCCAGGAGAAGGAAGGGGTACAGTGGGAGGCCAAGGAAGAGGAGGAAGAGTATGAAGAGGAGGGGGAGGAAGGCGAGAAGGAGGAAGAGGATGACCACATGGAGTACTGTCGAGTGTGCAAGGATGGTGGGGAGCTGCTGTGCTGTGATGCTTGCATCTCCTCCTACCACATCCACTGTCTGAACCCCCCACTGCCCGACATCCCCAACGGCGAGTGGCTGTGCCCACGATGCACAGTAAGTGCAACCATGTCCTCACAGTGCTCACCCATTTCTGGGGCCTTTCTTAGCCCCGGCCTTTGTTGTACCTTCGTCCTACCTAATAAGGGGCTCTCTTTGCCTCTTTCCTTCCTTCTTCTCTTACGTGTCCATCCTGAAGTGTCCTGTGCTAAAGGGCCGTGTTCAGAAGATCCTGCACTGGCGATGGGGGGAGCCACCTGTGGCAATGCCAGCACCCCAACAGGCAGACGGGAATCCAGATGTCCCACCCCCTCGTCCTCTTCAAGGCAGATCAGAGCGAGAGTTCTTTGTCAAGTGGGTGGGACTGTCCTACTGGCACTGCTCCTGGGCCAAGGAGCTTCAGGTACAAGGCTTTTCCTACCCCTGGGATCCTGCCCTCAGTCACTTGCTCTCTCCTCCCCTCTGTTCTCTGTCTCCTTTCCGCCTTGGTTCAGGCCTCACATTCTTCCTCCTTCAGTTTCCACCTCTGNTTCTTTTGGTCTCAATTCATTTCTGTTAGTTTTCGCCCCTTTCCTTACCGCCCGCTNCTGCCTTACCTTCTCACTCCTTATCCATCTCCAGTGTTGTAATCACCCCTCATCTTGTCTCTTACATTCCCAGCTGCTCTCCCAGGCCTGGTCTTCCATCAGTTNTATTTATTTCTGTCTTATCAGCTTTACTTATCTCACTGTTGTTTTTATTATTACTATTTGATTATTATCCACCCCCTTTCAAAGATCCNTTCTCTACACCTCACATGGCTAGCCTCTTCTCCGCTGCCCCTTGTATCTGGATTTGGATGCTATCTCTTCTCTTCTCTCCTTCTCTGCTCCATTAGCTGGAAATCTTCCATTTGGTAATGTATCGCAACTACCAACGGAAAAATGACATGGATGAGCCCCCACCCCTGGACTATGGCTCTGGTGAGGATGACGGGAAGAGTGACAAGCGCAAGGTGAAGGACCCTCACTATGCCGAGATGGAGGAGAAGTACTATCGTTTTGGCATCAAGCCAGAGTGGATGACTGTCCACCGCATCATCAATCACAGGTGAGTCCTCGGTCCGTGGAAAGGCCCACCTGGACTATGACACTGCTCTTACTGTGGCAATGGCCCTACATAAATCTGTTTCTGCAGTTCCAGTCCTTCTGGCCTTGCTCTTCTAGGGGACTTGAGAAACCAGGAGGAAAGCCCAGTCCAGTATTCTTCATTTATTTCTAGTGGTATGGGGCTGGGGATGGGACATGAAAACCAACTATGAGAAACAGGTCATCCAGATAGATAGGTGCTTGCAGTGTGGCTTTTACTACTGTCAGCACTAGCTCATTTATACCAACTCGGTGAGTGATCAGATGGATATTTGTGCCTCTGTCCATGGCTGAGTGTCATATTAGACACTCAGAAATCCTGTCTGGGTAAGTGAGTGATACTGTGGGCCCTCTGGGACGTTCTGTGATGGTTGGCTTTTACACACTGTCTCGAGAAGGCTAAGGTAACAGATGCTGTGTTTGTTGACACTTTATCTATCAGGACTTTGTGCAATGTGTGATCCATACTGTTTTTTCCCTCTTGCTTCTCTTCTTGGCCTCCTGCCCAACAGTATGGATAAAAAGGGGAATTACCACTATCTTGTGAAATGGAAGGATTTGCCTTACGACCAGTCTACATGGGAGGAGGATGAAATGAACATCCCCGAATATGAAGACCATAAGCAAAGCTACTGGAGACATCGGTGAGGGAGCCAGCACACAGAACATGAAAACTAAACTGAGGATGCAGTTTCACACAGACCCAGGCTAGGGCAGTGGCAGCCTGGGCTCGGCCTTTGATGGCTTTGGTAGTTAGTGGTAGTTTAAGGATGAGCAGTAAGGTCTGGCCGGCCTGAAAAGATGTTCTAACAGCTAAGAGCTCTTGTAGAGGATCNGAGTTCAGCACCCACATCTGGAGGCTCACAACCTTCTGTAATTCCAGATCCAGAGGATCAGACACCTTCTTCTGGCCTCTGAGGGCGCCCNCACACACATGTGCATGCCTATCATACACACATAAATAAAAATAAACCAAATCTAAAAAAATAAGACGAGGAAATGAGATCTGGTCTGAGAAGTGGGTAAGAGGTTGCCTGCAAGAGAAGGATTAACTCTCAAGGTATAATCCCAGGAGTGCAGATAGAAGGCTTGGGAGAGGGTGGCAAGATGGCTTAGTGGGTAAAGGTACTGGCCACTAAGGCTGACAACCTGAATTTCATCCCCTAGTATCCACATGGTGGAATGAGAGAACCAATTTCCACAAATTCTCCTTTGACCTCTGCATGTAGGCCATGGCACGTGCATGCACACGTATACACACAAAATGTACGTGTAGTTAGATTTTTTTTCTTTAAAATGCTTTGGAGAAAGAAACAGAGAATCTGAGAAAAGGTTTTAGGCAGAGNGAGGCAAGTCTGGCATAGATTTAGAAAAGTGGGAGGGCTCTCGAGGACCAGGCCTCGCTTAGACGCCCACTCTTTCCTCAGTGAGCTAATTATGGGAGAGGACCCTGCACAGCCTCGAAAGTATAAGAAGAAGAAGAAGGAGTTACAGGGAGATGGGCCTCCCAGTTCACCTACTAATGATGTAAGTTCTCTTCCTGTCACTACAGCCTTGGGACTGAGTCCTGAAGCTGTCAGCGGCTCTGAGCAGCTGCTTTTCTTCATCCCTCAGTCTGGCCCTCTTCAGAGAGGCTAGGGATTTGGCATAGGAATTGGGGGTGCTTCCAGAAGTAATGGCCCAGTTCATTTNGGAGCTAGTGCTTCCTAGTGGTGCTGCTGGGTTTGGTTTAGGGGCCCAGGGGGGAAGACTGAAGACTAGAACTCAACTCAGGCCGTAGCTGAGGATATTGCAATTCAGCTTGATAGCAGTGCTAGGGCAGGGCCGAAGAACCCTCAGCTGTTCCCTTGAACCTTTCGCTGTCTTCATTCTACAGCCTACAGTGAAATATGAGACTCAGCCACGGTTTATCACAGCCACAGGAGGCACGCTACACATGTATCAGCTGGAAGGGCTGAACTGGCTGCGCTTCTCATGGGCCCAAGGCACCGACACAATTCTGGCTGATGAGATGGGCCTGGGCAAGACCATCCAAACCATCGTCTTTCTCTACTCACTGTATAAGGAGGTGTGTGATGGGTTCTGGGCCCCTGAGGGTGTGAGTTCTAACCTCAACCGGGGTGGATAGGAGGCTCTAGCAGGAGCAGGCAGACTGGTGTGTAGTCAGTCCTTGAGCCAGGACTAATGGGATTCCACCCTTGACTCCAGGGCCACACAAAAGGTCCCTTCCTGGTGAGTGCTCCACTCTCTACAATCATCAACTGGGAACGAGAGTTCCAAATGTGGGCACCCAAGTTCTATGTGGTCACATACACGGGTGACAAGGACAGCCGGGCCATTATTCGAGAAAATGAGTTCTCCTTTGAGGACAATGCCATAAAAGGCGGGAAGAAAGCTTTTAAGATGAAGGTGAGTCCCTGTCTCGTGCTTCAAGATCCTTGCATCTGTTATTTCTTCATCCGAACCAGGAATTCCTCTCCTTATCTTTGTGCCTCTGTATTCCATCGTAGACTCTCCTGGAAGCATGCATGAGGCTGTCAGTACTGGGCATTGGGGTGGAAATTGAGAGCTATGTTCTGTAGTCGCTGTTCGGTTTCCTGAGGGAAACACAGGACATGGTCCTTGATAAAGGGCAGGGGCTGGGGGTGTAGGTAGGTGTGTGTTAAGTGGCAGCTGAATGGGCAATGGTTTTGTTGGCAGAGAGAGGCTCAAGTGAAGTTCCATGTTCTCCTGACNTCGTATGAGCTGATCACCATCGATCAGGCAGCNCTTGGCTCCATCCGCTGGGCCTGTCTTGTGGTGGATGAAGCTCACCGACTCAAGAACAACCAGTCCAANGTGAGTGAGGTTCCGGACTGAGGCTGTGACTCCCATGTGTCTTGAGCCTTAAAACCAGTCCTTTGGGGGAGTTGTAGCCTGGAAGGAGGGTTCCTGTACTATGTGGGGAAAGGCCTGTGCTGGAAGAGAAAATGGGGCTAGAGATTCAGGGACTCTGATCCTGAGGGATATGGGAATTCAGGAGCTGGCAATAGGGAAATGTCTGTGAGGTGAGACAGCCANTTGCCACTGGTAACCCTTTCTCCTGCCTGTCCTTGTGTCACTTTCTAGTTTTTCAGAGTCCTCAACGGTTACAAGATCGACCACAAGCTGCTGCTGACGGGGACCCCGCTGCAGAACAACCTGGAGGAGCTCTTCCATCTCCTCAACTTCCTCACCCCAGAGAGGTTCAAGTGAGTGCCTCTCTAAGGCTGGCGGCAGGGAGGAAAGGCAGCACCAAGAGTTCTAGTACAAGATTCATCTGACGTACNAAATCGAGCCTGAGACTGATCTCAGGGAACTGTCACCTTGTCTGTTTTCTTACCTCTTTGTGTCTGCTAGCAACTTGGAGGGCTTCCTGGAGGAGTTTGCTGACATATCCAAAGAGGACCAGATTAAGAAACTGCATGATTTACTGGGACCACACATGCTGCGGAGACTCAAAGCAGATGTCTTTAAGAACATGCCGGCCAAGACGGAGCTCATTGTCCGAGTGGAGCTAAGCCCCATGCAGAAGTGAGACTTGGGACAGGCTGTCTCGACTTGGGAGTGGGGTTTGGGTGATAGTAACTTTCCAAGTGCTGTATTAGAAGTGGTTGCTGCTGAGAGTGGTGTCCCATGNCTTTAATCCCAGCACTTGGGAGGCAGAAGCAGATGGGTCTCTGAGTTCAAGGCCAGCCTGGTCTACAGAGTGAGTTCCAGGACAGCCAGGGCTACATAGAGAAACCTTGTCTCAAAAATTTAAAAAAAAAAAAAAAAGAAAGAAAGAAAAAAGAAGTGGTTCCTTTCTTATTATCCCTTGCATGTCCCTACCCTGGTCTTTAGGAAATACTACAAGTACATCCTAACTCGAAATTTTGAGGCCTTGAACTCNAGAGGCGGTGGGAACCAAGTGTCGCTGCTTAACATCATGATGGATCTTAAGAAGTGCTGTAACCACCCATACCTCTTCCCCGTGGCTGCCATGGTAGGAAGCAGAGCTGGGGGGCGGGGGGAGGCACCTGATCACGTGGCTGGTTCTCTGCCATGATAGCATGGTATGCACCAGAGCAGGGGACTGATTACATGGCTGGTTCTCTGCCATGGTAGGCACCAGAGCAGGGGCTGATCACGTGGCTGGTTCTCTGCCATGGTAGGCACCAGAGCAGGGGGCTGATCATGTGGCTGGTTCTCTGGGAGGGTCTGTGTTGAGCAGAGGGATGGAATTGGCTTGCAGGGCCCAGGTTCTGCCCGTGGAAGGGTAGCAACTGAGAAGTGTAGGAGCTGTATTAATGTGTAGGAGAAGTGTAGGAGCTTTTGGTTTTTGTAGGCACAGTAGAAGTAAGGAGTATGATTCCTGACCCTCTTTTCTCCTTTTCCCCTCTCTTTTCAGGAGTCTCCGAAACTCCCCAGTGGGGCTTATGAGGGTGGGGCACTCATTAAGTCATCAGGGAAGCTCATGCTGCTGCAGAAGATGCTGCGGAAGCTGAAGGAGCAGGGACACAGAGTGCTCATCTTCTCCCAGGTGACCCGTTCCGTCTGCTCTCTCCTCATACCTGTATTCCGTGGCCATTCGCCAACCAGACTTTAATTCCTGTCCTCATTCCTGCGGCTGCTCTAGTATGAAAGCCTGAGATCCTGCTCATAAGCATGTCTTGACTCAGGCAGGCAAGGCGACACATGCCTATAATCCCTGAAGTTGGGATGCCAAGGCTGAANCCAGTCTACACATAGAGAGACCCTGTATTCAAATAACAAAAAGAGAGAGCACGTGGCTAGAGATGGTTCTGGGGTAGAGCCCTTGCCTAGCTTGCANGAGGCTATGATTAGATCCACAAAGAAAACAATAATAAAGAAGTCTTGGGCTAGGTGTAGTGGTGCATGCCTTCAATCCAGCCTGGTCCACATAGTGGGTTCCAGACCAGCCAGGTCTACACAGTGAGTCCTTGTCTTTAAAAGCAAAGCAAAAANCCTGGCATGCCTGGCTCATCCCTGGATCTGATCTCTGTTCCTAAGACTAGTATGGTTGTCAGCTTTGTGAATAAAGGCAGGTAGGAAGTACCGACCCTTTAGGATTCTGATGAAAGGTATTCCTCCACTTGGGAGAAAACCACATACCAGTTTTATGGGCTTTTCAAAGTGTTTATAGGTTTCCCTGAAACCTTTTCACGGGTCTCAGAGAACCTGTGCCTTATCAGAAATGGTCTTAAATCAGAAAAGTTGGAATAGAGCAATGAGGGCTGGGGATAGAGGGAGGGAGTATCACTGGAGTCTGAGACGGTGGGTATGTTTCAGTATAAGGCTCGGGGATTCGTTATAGTAAAGTATTACTTTGGGGAACTGGGCCTAAGCTATGTTGTGGCCTTCTGGACTCCTACTGTCCCTTATTTTAGATGACCAAAATGTTAGACCTTCTGGAGGACTTCCTAGACTACGAAGGCTACAAGTATGAACGCATCGATGGCGGCATCACTGGCGCCCTTAGGCAGGAGGCCATNGATCGGTTTAATGGTGAGGATGAAATGCTTTGGTCCCTATGGATATGGAAGGCCTGAGGAACTTCTGCCATGTGTTAGGATGGGGGATGGTGAGGGGATGTCGGAAACTTAGACTTTGGAGTTAGGATATAGTGATTCATAGTCAGAGCATCTAGCTCTGGTAAACTTGGCCTCCTAATTCTCATCTCCTAGCTCCTGGTGCCCAACAATTCTGCTTCCTCCTGTCCACCCGAGCTGGAGGCCTGGGCATCAACTTGGCCACTGCTGACACTGTCATCATCTTTGATTCTGATTGGAACCCCCATAATGACATCCAGGTGGGAACCTGCATCCTAAATCCCCTGTAACATTCAGCAAGTTGACATNGGTTCATGGAAGAGGTTGTCCTGCTCAGGTGTGGGTCTTAGGAGAGAAGGCCTTTCCCTACCAGCCTCCTTTCCTGACCGTGTGCCGGCTTCTCCATGCCACTCCCCTGGCTGACCTCCGTTTTCTCCTGCCCCTGTAGGCTTTCAGCAGAGCCCATCGGATTGGCCAGGCCAACAAAGTGATGATTTACCGCTTTGTGACCCGAGCATCTGTGGAAGAACGGATCACACAGGTGGCTAAGAGAAAGATGATGCTGACGCACCTGGTAGTTCGGCCTGGCCTGGGCTCCAAGGCTGGCTCCATGTCCAAGCAGGAGCTGGATGACATCCTCAAATTTGGCACCGAGGAGCTATTCAAGGATGAAAATGAGGGTGAGAANGTTTTCTCCAGCTCTCTAAAGGTAGTCCCTATTCTCCTCTGAGGAAAAATACTCCCTGAAAACAAACAAACAAAAACTCATTTCTCTCAGCCTGTGAAGGAAAAACACCTTCTTTGTAGTAGTCCTGAGAGAAGGTTTGGCCACCTAAGGAAACAAAGCAAAAAACCCTCGACATGAGCTCCCAGGGAACAGTCGTTCTCTCCAGGGCCCAGTGAGAAGGAGGAAGAGGAGCATCTCACCATCCTGCCTAAACTGCCTGAGCTTCTGGCTGGAGCCTCAAGTCCTGTCTATTCCTTGTCTCTGACAGGGGAGAATAAGGAGGAGGACAGCAGTGTGATCCACTATGACAACGAAGCCATCGCTCGACTGCTGGACCGAAACCAGGATGCAACTGAGGATACTGATGTGCAGAACATGAATGAATATCTCAGCTCTTTCAAGGTGGCCCAGTATGTTGTGCGTGAAGAAGACAAGGTGAGGAGCTTTGGGGCCACACCCTGCCTCTCCAAGGCCATCTCTGAAGGGCATTGCCTTTCACTAAATTTTGAAATTCTACATTCTTATTCTTGATTTATTCTCTCCTCCCTCCNTCCGCAAAAAGCAACAGTGGACCTCAAACACTTCCTCATTCAGATAGATGAGACTGCACTTTGGAGAGAGACACAGGCACAGAAAGTTCTAGGAGTCACGGAACTAGTAGAGTCTGTGGGAGGAAGTAAGGGGAAGTGGAGGAGAGGTTTAGAGAAGGAGCCAGCNCAGTGACAGGTGACAGGAAAGATGTGCAGTGTCCAGAAACTGGATGCAGACCTGAGAACAGGTAGGAAGCATCAAGCAGGATTTGGCCGACGTAGGAGAGAGGGGTTTTGATGCAGCCAAAGGACTGGTGAGAGGGAGGCTGCCAGCCTTCACTCTGCTGCCTTTCAGATTGAGGAGATCGAGCGAGAGATCATCAAGCAGGAGGAGAACGTGGATCCGGACTACTGGGAGAAGCTGCTGAGGCATCACTATGAGCAGCAGCAGGAAGACCTTGCCCGAAACCTAGGCAAGGGCAAGCGGGTTCGAAAGCAAGTCAACTACAACGACGCTGCTCAGGAGGATCAAGGTGAGGACTGCCCCAGGAGACGGGAGGGAAGATGTGATGGAGAGAGCTTTGGAGGNCAGGTGACTGGAAAGGGTCAAGAGGAACTTTTTAAGGCCAGATGGATTTGTGGGGATTTAGCGATCTAGGGACTATAGAGGGATCTTATGAACACCCNGAGACTCAGTGTCTGGGGTAGCTTTGACAGGAGGCAGAGTGGTACAGTAGGAGGTCCCCAGAGACTAAAGACGGCTATGAAGATATGACTAACGGATCTGACCCAGCGTCTCCANCAGGGCCAAGGCCAGGTGGAGGGGGAGAAATGTCCAAGATGAAGAATCCAAGTGGGAAGGGCCCCAGTATGGTTACCGCTGACCATTGAACCCTCTCTGTCCTCACAGATAACCAGTCAGAATACTCAGTGGGGTCAGAGGAGGAGGATGAGGACTTCGATGAGCGTCCTGAAGGTGGCCTCTTGTCTTGACTTCCTGTCTCAGCCTTTCAGTTTCACTTCCCAGCTTTCTTTAAGCCCACTATTTTCTTCTTCTTTTTTCTCTCATTTGGAGCATGTAGCCATGTGGTATCAGATGCTCTCAGGTCAAGAAAGGTAGTGCGACGTGGTGATGCACACCTGCAGGTCCAGCTTCTAGGAGGGTTAGACAGGATTGCTNAAGTCTAGGAATTGGACGGCTGGGCAGCACAGACCTCATCTAAAAGTACAAACACATGTACACTGAGACTAGACAGGAAAATTATGTTATTTTACTTTCACACGAGTAACACTGTTTGTCAGATACTTGTAATTTTTAAATATGACTTCTTTTAGCCTTACTAGGTAGTATTGCTGACAACGTGCTTGGAAGAAAATTAGAGGCAAACATGACACAGGCTAGCCTGAGTTTTATATATTATGGGATGGGTGCAAAGGCAGACTCAGGGCTTAGAGGAGGTGACTCTACTAACCAGTGTCACCCTTACCCTTAGGGCGTCGACAGTCAAAGAGACAGCTTCGAAATGAAAAGGACAAGCCGCTGCCTCCATTGCTGGCTCGAGTTGGTGGGAACATTGAGGTGAGACTCTGGCCCAGGCCACTTGCATGATTTCTAAGGAGAAAATGGTGGTGGGGGGCGGGGGTTGGAGGGGATCGGGGAGTGGGGTGGCGGTGGACTGAAATTGAGGACTGGGCCACCAGCAGTAAAAAGGACTTCAGACTCCTAATCATTCGTGGCCCTGCCTCTTCGCCTCATCTTCAGGTATTGGGATTCAATACCCGACAACGGAAGGCATTCCTTAACGCTGTGATGCGATGGGGGATGCCACCCCAGGACGCTTTCACAACACAGTGGCTAGTGCGTGACCTGAGGGGCAAGACCGAGAAAGAGTTTAAGTGAGTGTGGATGATTCGGGGATGAATTGAATAGGGGCTAAGAGCTTCGGGTATTACTTTCTTCCTCTTGGCTGCCATATGATGTGACCTTACTCAGCTGATCACCACCTCCCTACCTTATGACATGTCCAGGCTCGATTTCCTGGGATGTGGGCTCAGCCTACCCCACTTCCCCTCAACAGAGCCTAGAATAAAGGGGCCAGGCCTCCTCCCTCACAGGAGGGGTGTTTGAAGAAAGAGCCTCACCCTGGCTAGCCTGGCCTCACATTTTCTTGGCCATGATAACTTGGCAGGAGGAGCTGGTGAGCAGGATGAAAAACTGACTGATGGGGCCTGGGAGATGCAGTGGGGAGCTGATGGGGAAGGTCAATGAATGAGTTAGGATGTGGGGGGCTGATGCCAGTGAGAGGCCCTTGGCCCAAGTCTGGAAGCACCTGGGGAGTTGGAGTTCAGGAGGTCAGTGATCTCTGCATCTCCCTCACTGCCTGAACCACCCCTAAGACCTTGCAATCCTCCTTCTGCCCCATGCTTTTCAGGGCCTACGTATCTTTGTTCATGCGCCATCTGTGTGAACCTGGGGCAGACGGCTCTGAAACCTTTGCTGATGGGGTCCCTCGGGAGGGGCTGAGTCGCCAGCAGGTGTTGACCCGCATTGGAGTCATGTCTCTNGTCAAGAAGAAGGTATCAGACTTTCCTCACTCAAACATCTGGCCAGCTGTTTGGTCTCTATCCTTCCTCTGTCTTAGTTCTAGCTCAGGCTGGTGTGATACAGAGGAGACTAGGGCTTCCTCCGAGCCCAGTGCCAGGAGTTGACCCTTGTCCCTACAAACCTCCTTCCCCAGGTACAAGAGTTTGAGCATATCAATGGACGCTGGTCCATGCCGGAGCTAATGCCTGACCCGAGTGCTGACTCCAAGCGCTCTTCCAGGGCCTCCTCTCCAGCCAAAACGTCTCCCACCACTCCTGAGGCTTCTACGACCAACAGTCCTTGCACCTCTAAACCTGGTAATTGGGAGTCAGGATGGTGGGAGACAAGTGCAGTCAGAGGTCAGGGTAGAAAGTNTCTGCTCCTCGCCCCCCCTAAATTAGGCAGTTTGTGTGATTNCAATGAGACACCTGAAGCTGGACAACTTTATAGGAAGTAGGTTTGTCTGGGCTCATGGTTTTGGAGGTTCAAGGACAACAGCTGCATCTGGTGATGACCGTCTTGCTTGCAGAATCCTGAGGTCACACAGGCTATCACATGATGAAATGCAAACAGCATGCATGTATATTCTTCCCTCTCCCGCTTCTTAAGAGCCATCAGGATTCAGTTGGGGGGAGGGGCTTATCTCCTCCAAACCCTACCTGTAAATACTGTGCGTAGATTCAGTTTCTACCATTTTATTACCTCACACTGGGCATTAAATTTCAACACATGAGCCTTTGGAGAACATTTAAGCCATATGCAAACCATAGCACTCTGCCTTCACCCACAGCTACTCCCGCTCCAAGTGAGAAAGGAGATGGCATAAGGACACCTCTCGAGAAGGATGACACTGAAAACCCGGAAGAGAAGCCAGAGAAGAATAGCAAAGTGGGGGAAAAGATGGAGACAGAGGTGTGCAGATACCTGGATCTCTCTGAGGAGATGGAGTGGAAGGTCTGAGGGGGTCTTGGTCCCTAGGAACTCGTTAGCTCATCTTGGCTCCACTGTCCTCCACCAGGTTGATTCTCCCAGCCCAGCCCCATCACTTGGAGAACGACTTGAACCAAGGAAGATTCTGTTAGAGGATGAAGCACCAGGGCTGCCTGGAGAGGTGGAGCCTGAACCTGGGTACCGAGGAGACAGAGAGAAGTCCGGTGGGTCGTTGTCCTAGTGCTGATGGGGATTTGAACTTTGGAGCTCTGTCTTGTGGAGTTGGGATGAGAATAANGTCTTTTCTTCCATTTCCTGACTCTTTCCACAGCCTCAGAGCCAATGCCAGGAGACAGGGGGGAGGAGAGANCGTTGGATGTGCAGGAACACAGGGAGAGACCAGAGGGGGAAACGGGGGATTTGGGCAAGAGAGGTAATGGGTGGAAGGACCTGAGTCCCTGAGGGAACCAGGGGAGGTGGAGTCGGGGAGAACCTAATGCCTGGGTCTTGGGGGGGTAGCTGTTGGAAGAGCCAACACAGTTCATGTATTAAGTAGTCTTGGGACCTAGTAGGAGGCTGTCCTGAGGTGTGAGCTTTGCCCTCTTTGGCCTAGCAGAGGATGTGAAAGCAGAGCGGGAGCTTCGGCTTGGGCCCCCTCGAGATGAGCCACGGTCCAACGGGCGCCGTGAGGAGAAGGTGGAGAAACCAAGGTTCATGTTCAATATTGCCGATGGTGGCTTCACAGGTGCGAGTTAGTCTGTTACCTGCCATTCTGGGCTTTCTGCTACATTTAATTCCAAGTCCTTTCAGTGAGATAGTGCGTGCTGACAGTGAGCCTTCCCACTCATCTCTAGTAGAGTCTTTTGTCTTAATCCTATTGTGAGCCTGTTTATAACTAACTTTATTTCTTACCGCCTAACATAACCTTTCCCCACTTTTTTAATTTAATTTTTTTTCAGATTTATTTTATGTCTTGAGTGTTTGCCTGCATGTATGTGTGTGCACCACATGTAGGTAGTACCCTCAGAGAGGGTGCTGGATCCCCTGTACCTAGAGTTACAGATGGTTGTGAGTTACCATGTGGGTGCTGTGAACTAAACTTGGGTCCTTTGTATGAGCTACGAGTGTTCTTAACCACTGAGCTCCCTCTCTCTCCCTACTCACAGTTTTTAAGGAGCCTTTAGTACTCTGGTGTCACTCAGCTTTCTACCTGTGTGACTATTGGGATGGATGCAGGTCCCAAACCTCTGNTGCTCCTCCTGGTCTCTCCACAGAGCTGCACACGCTGTGGCAGAACGAAGAAAGGGCAGCCATTTCCTCCGGGAAACGCAATGAGATCTGGCACCGAAGACACGACTATTGGCTCCTGGCTGGGATTGTCCTGTATCCTTTTTATAGATGCACGATTAAGGAGGTTCTCTCAGCTAGGAGAGAAGGTTTCTTAGCCATGTTTCTCTTGCTGCGATAAACACTGTGACCAAAAGCAACTTAGGAAAGGGTTATTTCATCTTACAACGTGTAATCTTCTGGGGAAGTCAGGGCAGGAACTCAAGGCAGGAACCTGAAGGCAGGAACTGATGCAGAGGCCATGGAGGAGTGATTACTGGCTTGTTCTTCATGGCTTGCTTAGCCTGCTTTCTTATAGCACACAGGACCACCTGTCCAGGGGTGGCACCACCCACAGTGGGCAGGGCCCTCCCACATCAATCATTAATTAAGAAAATGCCCTATAGGCTTGCCTATAGCCCAATCATATTTAGGCATTTTCTCAATTGAGGTTCCACTTCCCAGATTAACTTGTGTCAGGTTGAGAAAAACTATGTCAGGACAGAGGGGAACTATGGCAGGGAGACTTGTGCCACATTCTGGGGAAATCTGGCCAATAAGAAGAAATGTTCACAGTCAAGTCNATTCAGTTAAATTCCTTGATAGTTCCTTTCCTCCACTGGCAGTCATGGCTATGCCCGGTGGCAAGACATCCAGAATGATGCTCAGTTTGCCATTATCAATGAGCCGTTTAAAACTGAAGCCAATAAGGGGAACTTCCTGGAGATGAAAAATAAATTCCTGGCCCGGAGGTTCAAGGTGGGGATGAAAAAGAAAAGTATGGTGAAGAAGGCCTTGGGTCAGAAGTTGTCTAGAGAGGGTGTTAACATCTTGAGAGTTGAGGTAGCACTTGGGGCTAAGATCCAAGTGTAC
This sequence comes from Neotoma lepida, assembly GCA_001675575.1. NCBI lineage: Eukaryota > Metazoa > Chordata > Mammalia > Rodentia > Cricetidae > Neotoma > Neotoma lepida. Next base: position 229,038 of record LZPO01078627.1, read on the forward strand.
TCTTGTGATAGATACTGGTCTGCATTGGAGTTGATGTTGGGGGTCACATACTGAGGAGCTGGAGGTTTCCTGGGCCAAGAGTTGGGACAGAGTAGCCTTCTAGTGCTGTGTCCTGTCCCTCTGCTCACCTGTGTTCACCTCTGTCCTATGCCCTTAGCTCCTGGAGCAGGCGCTGGTGATCGAGGAGCAGCTGCGGCGGGCGGCCTACCTGAACCTGTCACAGGAGCCGGCGCACCCCGCCATGGCCCTCCACGCCCGCTTTGCCGAGGCCGAGTGCCTAGCTGAGAGCCACCAGCACCTCTCCAAGGAGTCGCTGGCAGGGAACAAGCCAGCCAACGCCGTCCTGCACAAGGGTAAGGGCCGCGGTGGCCCCGCGCGGGGGAGGGCCCACAACGCTGCGTAAGTCTTCACCCCGCACCCTTCAAAATCTTCCCACACCCTTTGCCCTCTTACCCCTCTACCCTCTGAACCACTCCCCTCTGACCTCTAACCCGATCTCTGACCCAGCTGGCACCCTTTTGGGTTTTAGCCTTTATCCCTTGTCCAAGCCCATACCTGATAGGGTTCACATCAGTGACCAGTAGGGTACCAGGCACCTCATTCAGTGGGACCTCATCCCTGGGAATGTGACCACATGGTTATACCTGCCGTGATCCTGATAGCTGTAGTTTGTGTGTGTGCACCACAAATGGCCTTAGCTTTGATCCCACAGATCACTTTCTTAGTACCTCATTCACCCTATGAAGTGAAAACTCCTGCCCATCCACCCTTGACCATACCCCATAAAACTTACCTTTGACCCTCAACCTCTTCTCCCACACCCTTCTCCTTGATAATTATAGGTTAAGTCCCAGAGCCATCTTAAGCACCTAACAGAACCTGGTGTAGTGACTGACTCCCGCCTGCCTTAGTTCCTTCTATATAATGCTGACCCTTTCACTTCCCTCCCCCGTTGTGTATTAAACTGATCCCTTAAATCCTACTCCCCCATGCCTCCTATTTCCTCCCCACCATCCCCAACCCCTAAGCCTCCCTTTTCCAGTATGGGATGTTCTGACAACCCCGACCCCGTGTCTTCCAATGTCTTTCCCCNACCTCTTTTCCATATCCTTTTTTCTTCTTTCTTTCCATCTGTCCTATGTGGTATCTGGCCTGACACTTTCCTCCTCTGAATCATTTTTTTTCTGTCTACTTTCTGTCATTTTTGTCACTTGGTCTGTGGTTCTTTGATGTCTGTGTCCTCTCTTTCTGACTGTACTTGTCCATCTGACTGTCACTTTTTCTGGCTCCATCTCTCTTTCCATCTTTCTCTTGCCCTTCTTTCTCTGTGGCCCGGGCCCCAGTTCTGAACCAGCTGGAGGAGTTGCTGAGCGACATGAAGGCGGATGTGACCCGCCTGCCAGCCACGCTGTCCCGAATACCCCCCATCGCAGCCCGCCTTCAGATGTCCGAGCGCAGCATCCTCAGCCGGCTGGCCAGCAAGGGCACAGAGCCTCACCCCACACCGGTAACCCTTTTTTCCCTAACTGTTTCCCTGTCAATGCCCCTTCTACACACACACAAACCCTCCATCAGAATCCTACATGTATGGAGAAACAGCCTGCTACAAGAGCCTTCACCTTGAGTCTCCCTGCCTGTACCACAACCTCTACTAATTCTGGAGCATGATTCCTCTCCTCTAGACTGTGGACTAACTAACCTCAGCTTGCTCTCTATTCCAGGCCTTTCCCCCGGGTCCTTACGCCACACCGCCGGGGTACGGGGCAGCCTTCAGCGCCGCTCCCGTAGGGGCCCTGGCCGCCGCAGGCGCCAATTACAGCCAGATGCCTGCAGGGTCCTTCATCACAGGTACATGGTTGTTCTGACTCCTTGCTTCTCCCTCACTTTTGCTAAACTTTGTTCCTACCTGACTCCTTTGTCCTGTTTTAAACCCATCTCTTCCTTGTAAGTGTCCACTGTTTTAGGGAAGAGTTGTTCTGGACTTGTTATATCTATTCCTTTGTATCCCTTCTTCTAGCCCTATGACAAAAATCCCTGTCAGGCAGGATTCCTGAGAGTCCTCAGGCCAGCCTGGGCTGTGTGAGATGCTGTCAAAAAGAGAAAGCATCCAGGTGTGGTAGTGCACACATTTAATCCCAGCACTTGGGGGGCAGAAGCAGGTGGATCTCTGTGAGTTCGAGTTTCAGGACAGTGAGGGCTATGTAGAGAGACCCTTTCTCAAAAAAACAAGAAACCAAAGGCCTTACACATGATATGACTTCATATCTCCCTCTTGGGCTTCCTATACCTGATTTCCTCAAGAAGTGAACATGAACTCAGAAAGGCTAGAGAGTAAGACCTGTCACATTGTGGCACAAGGGGAATCTGAGGAGGGTTCACCCCAGTTCTGCATTTATAAGAAAAATCAGAGTGGGAGGAAATGACGTGACAGTAGGCTAGGCTTTCATCAGGGAGTGATGTTTGGGATGTAGGGACTGACCTTTTCTTACGTGTCTCCCCAAGCAGCCACCACCAACGGCCCTCCAGTGCTGGTGAAGAAAGAGAAGGAAATGATGGCAGCCTTGGGGTCAGACGGGCTGGATCGGAAGGAGCCTCGAGCAGGGGAGGTGATTTGTATAGACGACTGACTGGATCTCAGGCCTGCCCTTCACCTAGGCCCCGACCCCGGAGCCGACCCACAGCTCAGGCCTTGGGGCCTGCTGCCAACCCTCCACCTTCCCCACCCCTTGGGCCACCACTGGGCTAGGAGCCCTTTTGCCCCTCTATAACTTCTCCCTTCAAGAAGGACCCCTATCTCTCTCCACCTCCACACACCTTTCCCACCAAATCTTGAAGACTGTGCTGGTGTGAAGAGGTCTGGGTGGGAGATGGTTAGCAGGGTCTTCAAGTACCCTTACTCCCCACCACCAAATATACAGCTTCCCACTAAATGATTGTCGGGAGGGAAGAGGTGGNGCCTCCCCAGTCCTTACCTGCAGTATCACCTCCACCTCCTGCAAAAGTGGGGGTTAGCCTTGCCTGGCCTTTAGGAACTTTTGTGAGGAGAAGAGCAACAAAGAGGAGGGGTACATCATTACAGAGGGATGAGAATAGCCCCGGGAGAAAGAAGGGAAGAGGAGGGCTGGCTGCATGGCACTTTCCCTGCCTCTTCCAGATGGAGGGCGCAGCAGCTACAAGAGAGGGAGCTGATTGCTGTTCAGTGGCTGTTACCTCCTGTGTACCAGCATCTCGCTTTAGAAACCTTTCTCCTCCCTAGGGACCAAGGACCACCCCCACAAAGAGTAACGGTTGGGTGATACTCCCTCATGCCAAAGAGGAGCTCCCCAAGCTGTTCTAGGAAACCTAGAAAGGGTGGGAGAGAATAGAGGGCCAGACATGGGGGCAGACCCCCACTCTGGGGCTCAGGTTTCTGGGGACTTAAATCCTCCCTCCTCAAGGCCTGGAGACAGACTAAATTTGAGTAGGTCAGGCCAGGGGCCTAGTCAGGAGACTACCTTGCCTGTGGGACCAGAGCAACATAGTGGATAACAGGCTAGGGAGATACGGGCACATTCCCCCTCCATGGAGGGGCCAGGGAGTGGCAGTTTGCATGGGGAACCCCCACTTCCTCCTTGCTGCCCCTTTCCCAGTCTCTTCGCTCCTACTCCTGGCCTGTCCCAACCCCCTTCTGTATCAGGTTATCAGTTGTACATATAAATTATACTTTCCTTGCTGTGTGCTGTCATTTTTGCCTGGGGGGGGGATTCTTGTAAGGTGGTAAGAAAGTAAGAAAGATTATTGCTTTGTACTATTTCATCTTAATTAGCCTCCCCCTTTTTTTGTTTGGTTTTTGAAACAGGGTTTTTCTGTATCCCTGGCTGTCCTGCAACTTCCTTTGTAGCCAAGGCTGGCCTTGATCTCTTAAACCATTCAAGAATCAAAGGAGCACCCCCCCCCCGGGTGGGGCAGAGTCCCTCTGTGTATCTCTGGCTGAGCTGGAACTCACTTTGTAGCCCAGGCTGGCCTGGAACTCAGAGAGCTCCATCTGCCTCTGCCTCCGGAGTGCCGGGATTAAAGGCGTGCGCCACCACGACCTCTATACGTGAATCAGAATAAGACCTTTTCCCAAAACCAACCACATCATGAGCAGTAGGATCCCCGAAGCCACACATGGTAAGTGGTGAGCAGAGAGGGAGCAGCCTTCCTGACATGAGGGAGAGGTACCTAACACTGAAAACCGCTTCCTCCCAGAGTCAGTAGAGGTCACTACAGCTCCACAGGTTCAATTCCACTATGAAGCAGAAAGTTTTTATTTAAATTTTGTTTTGTTTTTGTTTCTAAAGAACTGGGGTCAGTCTGGTGTCACTTGTGAAGGGTTTAAACTGCTGGACAATACTTTGTATTATTCAATAACAGCCTTTCACAGGTTGAGTGAGACCAGATACTTTATTCTTGAGACTATTATGTTAAAAATAAATTCAACAAACATTTTTTGAGTACATTATTATACATTAACACTGCTATTGGCACTGGAGATAGTCATTTGGAGTTTACACTCTGGAAATACTCAAAACATAAAATATTAGAAAATAAATGTAGCATTCACTTTGACAGCACATATACAGAAATATGACAATAAGGCACATAACAGCAGATGCATGCTGGACTCCACAAAAAGAACACTGAAAGTGAAATTAAGGACAGGAAAATGACAAAACATTTTAAAGGAGGTTTATACTCTATCTAGATAGATTATTGTCAATAAAAAGCTCTTAAAGACCTCTGAAAATTGAGGTCTATTGTAAATTCACATTTTTAGCTCAGAAAAAATGTTTTCTTCCACAACAGAATGTCACTTTAGAACTTTAAAGCAGTGTGTCATTAGTGTTTGAAATGTTCCACTCACAGATGATGATGACATCCCAGAGTGACTAAGACCTAAACCAGTGCTTAACTTACATATACATAGATCACCTGGGATTCTGAAAATGTAGTAAGGGAATGTGGACTGGGGTCCTGAAATTCTGCACTTCTAGCAAGCTGTGAGACCAACANTGCTGGTCTTGATTTTAAGTCTATAGAAAGATATTTACAGGACTTTAAAATAGAATTAATCACATATAATAAGCATGTCTCATTATGGGACACAAACTTAAAATTATGTGAGCATCTTTTTTTTTCAGTATTGCTACAGAGTCTGTAAAGATAACAGATAAAGGTTAAATTTTGATTCCTTTATCAAATAGCTCACCCATCCTTGATAAGCCTTAATTAAGGCCTCATATAAACGCCCCTTGGACATTTTCATACCTGCCTTATCAAGCTGAAGGGAGACTGTGTATGCAAGGCTTCCAATCATAATCAGGGAGGCAACACAGTAATTTCTGGAACAAGGAACCAAGAGTGGGAAGAAGGCATGCCAGCATACACACATAACCAGATAAGTGAGACTGACATCATTAGCTTATCCCCTGTCCTGTCTTTTCAAGTAAACATTTCCAAGCACTGGCCACTGCTAAATTAGGATGTGTCGTGAAAGCTATAGCTTTGTATGTTTTCTTCCCACATTACATTTTGTTTCTACTACCCCTTGGCCACTGCCATCCTGAACACAGTGTAAAGCTGGCAGTCTAGGAGCTTCCGCCGCTCAAAATTCACACCACCCAGGGTACTTTCTGTTCAACTCCATCACGAACGTACCAATTCCAGCATCAGAGGGGGTAGTCTTGACATCAACCCTTTGTATTAGATGCTGCTCCCACCTGCCTTCTGCCATAGCTCTCGGGTTCTCAGGTTACAGCGTCATGTGGGTCAGGTGGGCAATGTCCTTGACCTCTGGACAGTAGAGCACTGGAGGAAAGAAGAAGGGTTAGTGGCAACAGGAGGATGCAACCTGACCCAGCATTCTTCGGCGCTCGGTGCCCAGCATCCTCCCTAGACNGCCCCTCACCATTGCTAGGCAACGGACGCCGAAAGCGGCGCGCCGGCGCCAGGACCCTGTCCAAGATTCGGCGAAGCGCGCGCCAACCCGCACTTGTAGGTCCCGCCCCCTTCTCGCTCTTGTCTTCCCCGTCGTCGTCCTCTCCGTTGTCTCCGCTTTCCTTGGCCTGGCTCCCCATCGGGTCTCGTTCACGCTCAGCCCGCGCTTTTTCCTCCAACCGTGACCACAAGCCGGGGTCTAGCGCGATCTCCGAGACGCCGCCGCGCGGGAGCGGGGAAGGCGCGCGGCAGAACGGGCACGTGACAGCGCGGCGCAGGCGCACCACGCGCGCGGCCGTGCGGCTGCCGTCGCCCCGCGCCGCCAGCTCGCGCAGGCAGGCGGTGCACAGTGTGTGGCCGCAGCGGGCGCGCGCCGTGCCGGGCAGGCGGCGGGGCGCGCGGGCCCCAAGGTTGAAGGGTCGGTAGCAGATGTTGCAGTCCAGCTCACCCCGCTCGGGAAGAGAAGGCACCCTCATCAGAAGCTGCATCGTGGCCGCTGTGACCCGAGGACGTCGATCCCGCGGCGGCTAGGAGACAGAACAAGCGGCCCTCCTTGGGCCTGGGCTGGGGCCTGGGGCCGGCGCCGCCGCCTCTGCCCCCTTTTAATAGTGAGGCCCCACCCTCGAGGCGTCATGCACCAGATCAGCCGCTCCCTTCCGTGGCACGCGTTGGGGCAGTAGAGGCGCGAGGCTGGGAATGCACTGAGTGGGGGCACAGCGGGGTGAATGCCCACACGATGCCAGAACCGCCCGAGGGAAGGGGTGGGGGACACGCACCACCCACTGACCCGTTGGCGAACTCCTCACCCCCAGCAAAACACCGGCGCCATCATTAAACGTGGAGCAGATAGATCCCCAGGTCCCCTCTTACACATTGGCCCAAGTCTCAAGGGCCCTCTTAGCCTGTTTGTCACACGCTCNCACTCTTTCTCAACCTCCCACAAACAGGCTATACATGCCAGGTTTACTATTGGTTCTGCCCAATTTTAATTGGGTCTCTGGATGTTTGGATTCTGCCCAGCCATAATTCATGCTGCTCTCACCTCTCTTTTATACATTACAGGACCTCTTGGGTTCTCGTAAGGCTCCCTAAATTTCATCCTCCTTTGAAGAGTTCAATTCCAGCTAACATCTCAGCCCAAAGAGGANCTTAGATTCNAGGAGCATGGCCTTAGGAATGCTGGGAATCTTTTCCTTCCAGAGTATCCAGNCTTGGACACCCACACAGTATGATGGTTGAAACGAAGCAGCCCGGCATGACTTCTGACTCAGGGGTCTGACTTCTCACACAGGTAAACAGGACGTGGTGCTCACAACCCACATTCCCTCATGGTGTAGCACCCACACCCAGGCTGCCTCCTCATCTTCTCTTGTACTGGTAGCCCAGGTTCTGTTGCGGAGGATAATAACACAGTCTTGACACAGCTGGCTAGAGTACCAATCCTAGTTGTGACATCACAGGCAAGTTACTTAATTTCTCTGGGCCTTGATTTCCTCATCTACAGAATGTGGATAATAATAGTAAGGATCGGAAGAGCTTGTGTTTGTAAGGTATTTTAAATGACACTCGGGACACAGTAAACACCAGATAAGCAATAGCTATTATTATCCTTATCATCCTTGGCTCCAAGCTTGCATTGTATTCCCTTCAACTTCTCAGGTACCCAGTAGTTCACATATACCATCTCTTTGTTAATCCAAGATGGGTTTCTCTATATGCATAGTATTTCCTGGTCCATCACAGGTAAGGTAGAGCTCGCTTGGTTTTGTAACATTAGAGTTGTTAAAAACTTGAGGGTGATCTTGGTTTTGTTTTGTTTTTGAGACTGGGTCTCACTATATAGCCCTGGCTGGGCTGGAACTCTGTGTGTAGCTCTGGATGGCTTCAAACTCACGAACCATCTGCCTGCTTCTGTCTCCCAAGTGCTGGGATTAAAGGCATTCATTACCGTGCCTAGCAAGCTAATCTTTGGGCCAGTCTAATTCGGAATTCACTGTGTAGCTTAGACTGGTCTCAGACTTCTACCTCAGCTTCCAGAGCACTGGAATTAGAGCTTCTAGAAAGGAATCTTTGTGTGAGATTTACCTAAGATTTATTTTATCCTTAATTATATATGTTTGTGGGCCTATTTGTGAGTATGTGCACATGAGTGCAGGAGCCCCCNGAACCCAGGAGTGGGTGTCAGATCTCCTGAAGCTGGAGGTACAGGTGGATGTGAACTGCCCAACATGGGTTCTAGGAACAAAACTGGGTCCTCTGTAAGAGCAGTACAGACTGGTGGCCTCATGTAACTCAGACTGGCCTCGAATTCTACATATAGCTGAAAATGACCTTCAGCTCATGATCCTTCTTGCATCTGCTCCCAAGTGCTAGGGTTACAGGTGTGTGCCATCATGTCCTGCTTTGGTTTACCATTATTTTCAAGCAGATGTTAAGAATTTAGGAGCTCGCCGGGTGATGGTGGCACACACCTTTAATCCCAGCACTCAGGAGGCAGAGGCAAGCAGATCTCTGTGAGTTCGAGGCCAGCCTGGGCTACTGAGTGAGTTCCAGGAAAGGCACCAAAGCTGCACAGAGAAACCCTGTCTCGAAAAAACCAAAAAAAAAAAGAATTTAGGAGCTCAATTGCTTTCATGGTCACTTGGGAGAACTCATCCACTTAATTCCGGTGACACTGGAATTCAAACCTTTTGTAGAACTTTTCTTTGGAAAGGTGAGCCTCACCTTTTAAAATACCTTCAGGGGGCTGGCAAGGTGGCTCTGTGCTTAAGAAAACCTGTGGAGCCTGGCAGTGGTGGCGTGCTCGCCTTTAATCCCAGCACTCGGAAGGCAGAGGCAGGCTGATCTCTGTGAGTTCAAGACCAGCCTGGTTTATAAAGCAAGTTCCAGGACAGACTCCAAAGCTACACAGAGAAACCCTGTCTTGAAAAACCAAAAAAAGAAAAAGAAAAAAAAAGAAAACCTGCTGCTCTGCTCTTCCAGAGACCTGAATTCAGTTTCCAGCACCTATGTTGGGCAGCTCACAATTGCCTGTAACTCTAGCTTCAGATCTGAATCTTTCNAGACTCCACAGGCACCTGCACACACCTGGCATACATACACACACATGCATGTATACATATAAAACAAACTTCAACTGATGGTAAATTTTAATCTCTGTGCTTGTATGTATGTTCAGTAGATGATGTGTGTGTATTCCTGTGTGTAATTCATACTACGGCAGGCACATGTGTGAAGATCAGAGGATGACCGCAGGTGTTCTCACCTTCACCTTGTTTGGCTTTTCCTGTTGTTGGTAGTGGGTGTGTGTTTGTTCTTGAGGTAGAGTCTTACTATGTAGTCCTGACCGGCCTAGAACTATGTAGACCAGGCGGATCTCAAACTCAGAGATCTGCCTGCCTCTGCCTCAGAGTGTTAGGATTAAAAGCATGCACCGCCATGCCCAGACTAACNCTTTACCTTGCTTAAGACAGGATTTCACAGATTTGTATGCCAGGATAGCTGGCCCACAAGCTTCTGGGATTCTGAGCATTCTCCTGTATCCACCTCCTACCTGCTGTAGGAGAAATGTGATTACAGACACATCATTATGTTCAGTTTATGTGAGGTCTATGGATTCAAACTTAGGTTCTCACACTTGCATTCAGGTGCCTTACCTAGCGAGTCATCTCTCCAACTCAAATCTTTTTT
>LZPO01078627.1:240146-264485 GCA_001675575.1 Neotoma lepida
GGAATATTCCTGCTCAGTTAACCTGCTTAGTGAATACAGCCACATGAACAAGAGCAAGTGAAACAGCAGAGGGACTCCCAGCCAACCCACAATCATGAAAAAAATGTGTGATTTATGCATTTGTCTTTAAATTATTTTTAATTCTCTCCTCCTCCCCCCCCCATCCCTGTGTGTGTACATGATCATACAGCTGCCTGCTGAGGGTGTCAGATGCCACCCAGGGCTGGAGTTATGGGGGGTGTGAACCACCTGAAGAGCCACAGAAAGACACGAGTCCTCAGCAAGAGCAGTGTGCATCTTAACTGTTCAGTCATCTCTTCAGCCCTCCTCCCAACCTCACCTCAATTTCATTGTTTTTGTTTTGTTTTGTTTTGTTTTGTTTTTGAGACAGGGTTTCTCTGTGTAGCTCTGGCTGTCCTTGAACTCACTCTGTAGACCAGGCTGGCCTCAAACTCACAGAGATCCATCTGCCTCTGCCTTCCGAGTGCTGGGATTAAAGGCGTGCGCCATCACCGCCCAGCTCCATTTCATTTTAAAAAGTTGTTTTAAGTCACTAGATTTTGGGATGATTGGTATATTTACAACAGATAACAGAAGTAGATGCTACCCTGTAATCTTGATTAAGATAATACTCTGACATGCCCAGAAGACCTCGTGTGCTCTGACTTCAGTGTGCCTCACTTTTTACTTCTGCTTGCTCCTTGGACACTCCGGNTTTGGAGATCTGGATTCTATTATGGTTTGGATCTTAAACATCCTCCAAAGCCATGTGTTGAAGGTTCCCAGGTNGATGGTACGTTGGAGAAGGGGCAGAACTGTTAGAATTTAGGTTATACAGGGTGTCCTTGAAAGGGATATTGAGAACTNAGCNCCTTCCTCTCTGCTTCCCAGCTGCCGTAAAGTGAGCAGTTTATTCCACCATGATGAGCTGCCACAGGCTCAAAAGCCAATGGGCCAAGCAACCACATGCTGAAAACTCATAAGCTGGAATAATTTACCTCAGGTATTTTGTCTGAGCAACAGCAAGCTGTCTGATGCAGCGTGCATGCACCCTTCTGCTGCTAGACCTCTGCAGCCATTACTNCCTTACACTCTTGCTTTTACATTAACACCCACTCCATCTGCTCTCAGGGCAGCCTCACCACATCAAATACCCNGTCTAGACGCTGGTAACGCCATGTGCCTCCCTCTGGACATCGGGCAACAGAAGTTTGCACTAGAACAGTCACATGTGACTGTCTCTCAGCAGCAAACTATAAGACAGTAGCTCCATATCCCTATGCCACACCACAGAAGGACTCCATACACAAAATATGCATTGGATTTATGAATAGGGTGGGTGAGGAATGATGGCAAATGTTTATATATAAAGGACGTGTGACAATAAAGGAAGGTTTTGTTTACAAGGGACTTCTAAGCTGCCTCGAGGGAATTCTAAGAGGAGGTTTTAAAATGTGTTGAACAGAGGAAGGAAAAATAAAGAACAAAAATGTGTTGAGCACTCGGGGAGTCAGCGTTAGAAGAAGTGCACGGCTCTCCAAGAGAACTATTTAAGGAGAATACTATTTTGAATTGATAAATTCTTGTATGTTTGTCACAGAAGAACTAATCATAGCTTAGTCATACATTTCACTTCTTTGATTCCTCCACAGTCTTCCAGAATGAGTGGGAGACTAAGGGGCGGATGTAAGTACTCATTAGTTGATCCTGATGGTGGTTAATCCAGCCACCAAACGACAGGCTGCTCAGTCTCTCCTGGAAAGGAGTTTTACTCTGCATTCCCAGCTTTAGGATAGAGGCAGGATGAGCAGGGTAGAAGGGAGCCGCTGAGGTTATATTTAAGGGTGGCAGAAGTCATCTCCCTTGCCTTGTGATCACTGCAGGATGTGACTTTCCACCCACTTCCTTTCCTCCAAGAAATCAGTCCATAAAGGAAGAAAATGGCGGCTTCACCTGAAGAGCCCATTGGATTCTGTTTTTCTGCTGCCTTCCCACCAGGCCTTTCATCACGTTCCCTTGCAAGTTAAGGCTCTTTCCCTCTCTGTACCNCTCACTTTATTACTATCACATCACAAAACCACAACCCCTGTGACCTTTCCCATCCAGCCACAACAAAGCTGCTTCATTTTTGGGTACCTGAAGGTACAAGAGGGAAAGGAATCCTACAAGACAAGGAGTGTGGTAGATAAAACTTAATGCTGATTCAGAAAACTCATGGAAACATTTATGACAAAAACATAAGGACACAGTTTTGTGATTTGTTGTTAAGAAAAAAAAAAAAAAAATGTGTGTGTCTCAGTGGTTAAGAGCACTGGCTGCTTTTGCAAAGGACCCAGGTTTGGTTCCTAGCATCTACATGGTGCCTCACAGTCATCTATAACTCAAGTTCCAGGGGATCTGACATTCTCTCTGTCTCTCTGTCCTCTTCAGGCACAGGTACACATGTGGTGCACAGATAAACATGCAAGTAAAATGCTCATACACATAAAACCTTTTAAAAGTAAAATAACAAAATGGGGTGAGGTGGGTGGTGGAGAGGTCAGTTCCCAGCACCCACAGAGCAGCTTACAACTGATTGTAACTCCAGTCTCTGGGGATCCAACACCATCTTCTGACCTCTGTGGCCACTAGAATGCAAGTGGTGCATAAACTATACATGCAGGCAAAACACCCACATACATAAAATAGAAATTAAAGGGTAGACAAGCTAACAAGATGGCTAAACAGGTAAAGGTGATTACTGCCAACAATGACAACCTGAGTTTGGTCTCTAGAACCCATAGTGGAGAGAGAACCAACGCTGTCCTCTGACCTCCACAAGAGCACTGTGCCATGTGCTCTTGTGCCATGAGTATCCACACATACTCACAAAATAAAATTTAAAAATGCAGGCCGGGCAGTGGTGGTGCACACCTTTAATCCCACACTCAGGAGGCAAAGGCAGGTGGATCTCTGAGTTTGAGGCCAGCCTGGACTACAGAGTGAGTTCTAGGACAGCCAAGGCTACACAGAGAAACCCTGTTTCGAAAAACAAAAGTAATGTAAAGAAAAAGGAAGTGTGTTATCCAGCTGCATCTTTCATTAGGAAGATAAGAAGGGATCAACGAAACTAAGAAGGAACATCACTAGGTTCTAGATGAGGGCCTGGGCCAGGGGCACCTGGTGCTTAGATCCTCCAAGAGACCCATAACCCGAGGTCGGATGCATGCCTGAGCCACTCACCGGAGTGGAGAGGAAACCAGCGTTGGGAGTATTCTAACAAAGGAGTTAGAGGAAACATTACTGAGACAGTGCCCTTAAGGCCCCACCCCCAGCCCCGCAATTTGAGACATGGAGAGGATCAAGCTGAGATTTTATTTACAATTCCCTGGGAAGTCTTACAGCAGAGGGGCTGTCTTTATTGCTTTAGGTTTATTGCCAGGAAGAAGACTGCAGTCCTCCGATACTTCATACTAAATCCAGTTCAAGCCCAGGGTTGTTCCCAGACCTTTTACAACACTGTTTTTGCGGGTGGCCCAAAGGCCATCACTAAATCCTACAAAGCACTTTGTTTTCTAAGGGCCACCTTGCCATTTCTGAGATACAGTCATCAAATTTCTTTCTGCCTTTGGCAACATTGTCTTCCCCACCTTTATCCCCTCTCTGCAAGCACAAAGTGTGACCCTAGTTCTAGATTTAAGTCCTCCACCTCCAGGCAGGAGGCAGGATTCTGGTTTCCAAAGATTATCATTTACTGTCTGCCAGGACCAGCCTGGCTTCTATTGAACAAATACTACAAAAACCTCCGTTTCCTGTGTTTCAGATAACACGATAACTCACTAGGTTCTTGCCATTTGATGACATTTCAAGGCCCATTTTTGAGGTTCTCTCGATGTTTCTTTTTTCTGCTGGATGTTTTCTGGGTTTCGGCAATAGGGAAAAGAAACGAGCGAGAGCAAACGGCTGAGAGAAGATGGCTCATGCCCTAAGACACACAGCAGGGGCGTACAGGNTGGGTGGGAGATCTACTTTCTCTCTCAAGCCCCAAGGCGAAAGGATATGGCTTTGTTCATGCGAATCGCTATTCGAAGCCGGGACTCGTTGGTGGGCGGGGCTACCCTGATTCTGCCGCTGCGTGGGAGCAGGGTTGGGGGTAGGGGAGAGATCGGTTGCTGGAACGTGGTTTCCGGCAGGTGCAATCACTCCGCGTTGGGTCCCCGCGCCCCCAAAGGACTATTTCTTGGAATGCGATTTGTTTCCCAAGAGNGCATCTATTTCCATCACTGTTTGCGGCGTCAGCTGACTCAGCACCTTGAGAATGGGCAGTGGAGAGGACAGTTTTTGCTGGGACACTGAGGAAGGGCATGATGAAGGCCACAGAGGGACCCAATGAGAAAGAGTCTCAGCTGTTTGGCCCTGTCTCCCTGGACTTTCCTTTGTAGTCACTTCAGTCCATTCAGGGTTAGACAATATGGCCTTGACTCTCGGGTAAGGGGAGAGAAAAGGATTCTGTCTGTGCATCTCCAACTCACCTGTAGGGAGCCCAGATGTTCCATCAGCTGCTCTGCACTGGATACCCCCAGTAAGACTGAGCTGACACCCTCACTTCGGAGACACCAGGCTGGGACCAGAGGAGGAAAAGGAAGGGAACTGATGGGATCATCGTGGGCACTCGGACTCCGGAAGTGTCTGAAGAGGGTCCTCTCCAGGGACGCACTAGTCTAGAGATAGGTTTAGGAAGTCTCCCAGGAAGGCAGGCCCGTGCAGGGTCTCACCTATGGCAAGTTGGGCCACAGTGCAGTCTAGCTGGTGAGCAATGGGGAGAAGGTCCATGACTCTGGCTTGTTGCTTCTTGCCATCCTCACTCTGCACTTTTTCCTTGAGCCACTGGTACCCCTGGAAGCCAAGGAGAATCAGCAAAAGGCCCCACCCCCTCCTTGACCACACAGCAGCCCAGATACCCCAGTCCTGCCTCCCTGAGCCACCAAATCTCACCTTGACGGTGGCCTTGCAAGTATCTGGAACTCGCCCATCATACTTGCTAGTAATGAGGCCACACGCCAGGGGAGACCAAGTAACGGAGCCTACACCTAAGAGCAAGAGGATTTGGTGTGGGACGGGGCCTCTATCATAGGCGAACCGGGAAAGGTGGGCAAGAGGGTCTGCACACCAATCTTGTGGTAGAGCTCAGGCAGCTGCATCTCCACCTTCTCCCTCTGAAAGAAGTGGTTCTCCGCTTGCTCACACACAGGAGGGATCAGATTGAACTGTCTGGCCATGGAATAGGCCTCCTGGGTTGGTGTGGAAAGGAGACAGGGTCAGAGCAATCCTTCCGTTTTCCTCCTCCTCAGCACAGTGAGGTTTGGACTGGTCATGAGAAAAGGGAACCAGACATGGGCTGGGGAATGTCAGAGTCACATACCATGATCTCTGCAGCACTCCATCTGGATGTCCCCCAGTATAGGGCCAGGCCCTGGTTGATGACATAGGTCATGGCTCGCACAATTTCTAGGTGCACAGGAAAGGAAAAGTCTCCATGTCTGATCCATGGAATCCTAGACTCTAGATCCACCCCACCTAGACTTGTCCACCCCAACAGGACCCAGGCTGGTCTGTATCTCCTCTTCACCTCCTTCCTTGTTTAGGTCCTAGGGTCTGAGCCTCTGCTATGGAGATTGGGGGGCATTTGAGTGAGGGAGGCTGGCTTCCTGGTGCCGATTTGAGAAAGTGCCCAGTTTTGAAAGGCTGTCAGGGTTAGGGATGCTGGGTTTACCCTCCATAGGACTGTTAGGGTCTGAACGATTGGCGAAGACTATGTCAACATATTCCAGTTGAAGGCGGTCCAGGGATCCTTGCAAGCCTGGAAGCAGGGGAGGGGAGAGGAAGGTAAATACCTCACCTTCAGTTTGCTAAGAATTCAGACCATACCCCCTTGTCATGGCCAACGTAATCTTCTACTTCAGGACTTCAGAAACAGTCCCAAGTCCTCTGGCCAGCCACCTCAGGTTCCATGCCGGCCACCAATTCTCACCTTCAATGATGTGTTTGCGACTCAAGCCTCGCTCAGTTTCTGCCCTGCAGGAAAAGGTTACATTTAGGATGAGGGATGCCTAGAGCTGTGAGAAAGTGGGATGGCATGAGTCCTCACAGGCAGAGGGGGGGGGCAGGTGTGGGACTGCAACCCCCACTCCTGTCTCACATACCGCACAGTCTTTGTAAGTCTTCTCCCCAGTTACTTACTGTCCTCCCCAAAAAATCTTAGTGGTNACAACATAGCTTGACCTCCTGGAAAAACACAAAATGAGAGCGCCAACAGGAAAACGATATTTGGGTGATCATGTCTCCAGGAACCCGAAAACCCAGTCTCACCTCCAACCTTTACTCTTGAGGATGTTGCCTAGGGTTCTTTCAGCCCTGAAATAAAGACAACGTGAGGACACCGATCTCTCCAAGACAGATCAATCCCTTCCCCTTCTCCAGCTTGTCCCCTCTAGTAGAAAGAAAGGGGAGCGGGGAAAAGGAGTCAGTTTGGAGCCCCAGACTAATCTTGGACAAAGGAGAGGGGCTTCTGGAGCTAGTAGTGTAGTCACATAATTTTTATTCATTGTTGTGTATCAGCTATGTACCTAGTCCTAGTGTGGGTGCTTAAGGGGTAGAATACAGTGAGTGAGGTGAGAGGAGCCAGGGTGAACTCTCCTTTTCTGGATTCAGTCATCTGGGTTGTTCTCTCCTTCATCTGCCTCTGTAAACTACCAGGGGTCTTCCTAAGTCCAGCCCTGGTTCTGCCTGTGAGTGCCAGTCTNTGGTGAGTCCTTCTCACCAGCTTCCAGAGTTGCTCACACAATTCCTCCTCTTTTCTCCCCCCTCCCCTTCTGGAAAGATCTGTTTGTAGCCCAGGCTGGCCTCAAATTCTCAACCCTCTTCCCTTAGCTTTCCAATGCTGGAACTACAGGTGTGTGCCATCATGCCCAGCCTACACAGTTCCGTGAGGACACTTGTGGCTAACTTGTGACAAGTCTTAAATTACTGAAACACTTCACAGTGTTGGATCCCTCCTATGTCCCTTGTTTGTATAATCACTTAGACTGTACACTTTCTAAGGTTATGTTGACCTCTTCCCTGAAACTGTGCATGCTTTGTGATGGCCGCTCCGGAGGGTCTTGGGAAGACAAGTTCCATGGCGGTGGGAAGCCTGTGAGCTGAGCAGCAAGTATATAGTTGTATAAAGCAATTACACTTTATGTCAGAAGGTAGTGCAGAGTGTCATGGATGCTCACAGAAGGCTGTGACCAACTCTGGGCAGTTGGGTAAAAGCTTCTTGGAGGATTTGACATTTGAGCTAATCTTGAAGGAGAATGTTCATCAAATAAAGAGGCGGAGTAGGCCACCCTAGACTCTGGCTGCTCCCAATGTAAAGTCACAGGCATGTGATGTGACGTCGTATGTTTGAAAATACAGCTTTGTAATCTTAAGGATAAATTGGTTGGTTTTATTTTAATGTGACTGCACAGTATGCCTACTGACCTTTAATCCAGAGAGGGAAGTGTTATGAGAACTACAATTCCCACAATGCACAGGGGTCTATGAGCCTGAAAAGTTGGACTTCAGTGTTCCCAGAATTCCCAGGTTCTTTCTTTTTTTTTTTTTAAAGAGGGAAACAAGAATCCCTGATGTTCTCTCAGCCTGCCTTCCAAATATAACTTTACTCTTTCACCCCGGTTCTTACTTTCCTGCCGCATACACTTCAGCAGTGTCAAACAGGTTTACGCCATGCTCATAGGCCACTGTCAGCACATCTTCTGCTGTCTAGGGAGGTGAGAAAAGGTTGAAGATGAATGGCTGCCCCTTGGTGACTTCCCTCCCTGCATCCTAACCCACAGCACTTCAGTCCTGGTTTCCCCATTTTCTCTCCTTTGCCATCCTCCAGCCTCAGATCCCTTACCCGCCGCCCCTCCCACCCCCCCAAGCTTGTCCAAACCCTAACCAGATCCACTCTTCCTCTTCTTACTTCCCTCTCCACAACCACCTCTACCCTGTGTCTAGGTCCTATCACTTATACCTCATCTGAGATCTGAGAGCCAAATGTGACCCAGGTACCTGCAAGACAGACGTCAGACAGATCAGAACTGTGGGAGCCACACTATAAAAGAATGCCCCTTTACTTTCTATTCTAACTCACCAAGGCCAAGACAGGACACCCGGAGACCAGACTTTCCTAGGTTCCTGCAGGACACAGAAGCAGCAGGGAAGGGTGAAGCCTCCACTGGGGACTTGGATTATCAGTCCCCAGCTCCTGTCCTTCCAAACTGAGAAGCCCTCAAGGGTCCAAAGAAACCAGACCCAGTGGGCTGATGGGATGGACAGTGCTATCCCCATAGCAGAGGCCCTAGGAATATTGTTGAAAGAACAAGTGAACAGATAGTGATGGATTTTCCTCGACAGCCACTGTCTAGCCCCTCCATTTCTATCATCTGTGCCTTCCGGTGTCTTCTGGGTGAAGTCCTGCCTGTGTCTCAGCCATCTCTGCGATGTGTGGAGTAGTGGGCTTTGAAAAATGTGGCTGACTGTGGTGAGTTTGAGAAAAGGCCCTCAGTCAAAGAATGCCACACCGAAGGGTGACAATAAAAAGATGTAAACCAACTCCAGTTCTGGCACTTGACTGAGCACACAGATGAGCCCCCAGCAAAGGCAGATGTGGGGTTGGGGAGGATTTGACTGGAAAGTCCGTTTCTCTCTCTTCTTCTCTTCATTGACTTCTGAGGATTGAACTAGAAATCCTCCTCTTCCCAGNGCACAGATCAAACAGTCAGTTCTACTTCCTAATCAGGGCTGCTACAGGGAGAGGATGGGATACTTCAGGGGACAAGGTCAGGTCACATCAATGACCTCAGCATATTCCCCAGAAGTGCCCCCACCCCACCCCATTTCAAGTTCTGACAGTCTCTGGTCAGCAGTCCCCTGAGGTAAAGTAAAATTTTCATAGCCCTTCCCAAACCCAACTCTTGTCTTCCAGCATGAGGATGAAAGGTGTGGTCTGTCCCCTTCCCCTCTCCTGCCCTGACCTCACCCTGGAAAGGTTGAGGGAGACTGGCCTCGGGGCTGGAGGGGGCAATATCTGGGTCAGGCGCCCCAACCGGCCAGAGTGAGATGCTGTTTCCTTGCCTCCTCTCCCCAGGACGCCAACCCAAGGACACTCCGTTGGAGCGGGGAAGCTGCCTGGAGATCCAGGCGTTCCCCACTTTTTTACGGATAAGGAGGGCACCTCAGGGGCACTGCTTAGATACGACAGGACTCTGTCAACCTTGGTAAACTTGGTCTCATAGTTAAGGGAACTAACAGAGACCAAGAGAGGGAGTGCCAGTGACGGAAAGAAGAGGGAGAATGAATAGGGACCTTTTAAGCCAAGTTTGAAGGGGTCGTGGCGACTAACCCAGAAAACCTCAGGGGTCCCGAAAGGGAAGCGAATGGGTAGGCTGCCTGGCCACCCCATACCTGTATTTCATGCCAGTGCCTCGGCCGGTGCTCTCTCGAAGGGCCCCAGCGGGTGCTGGGGGTCGGGGGACCAGTGCAGCTCGTGACTTGGGTCCACCCCCCGGAGGGTTCCCATGCCCTCCGCCCACTGGCCCTCCATTACCGCCCCCAGGACCGGGCCGGGGTCCACACAGACGGTCCTCACTGCTCCGGCTGCGAAGGTTCTGCTCGGTACACGCGATAGACACCTGCATGCCGGCTGGCCAGGGCGGGGGAGGGGGCTCCGAGGGAGAGGGAGGAGGGAGCGGGGAAGTCCGAGGGCAGACTCCGGTGTGGTAGTAGAGCGATCCCTGGGAGAGCGGGAAGGCTGAGGAGGCTGCAGCTAGAGCCGCCAAACGGGATCGGGCCCGCGGGGGCGGGCTGCTGGAGGTCGCGGGGTTTGCGGCGGGAAAGGAAAACCGTGGGGGGTGCCAGGAGTGGTGGGTATTCAGATGCCGGGGGCTGTGATGCAGGGAGTAGGATAAACGGGTAAGGATAAAGATAAGGTCGAGGACGGTCTTCAAGGATAGAGACCCAGGGACAAGGGGTGGCGAAAGACGGGTGCCAGCCACTTCAGCTGGAACCGCTGCGGGACCGCTGTGCTCCTAGCCGCGTCGGCAGCGAGCCCAGCTCATCAACATGCAGGCCCCGCCCCCTCATCTGCATGGAACCGCCTGCCTCGGTGCCGAACACGCTGCTTTATCTGCATAAGCTCCGCCTTAAACAGTGTGCCTTGGTCAGAACATCCCGTTTTAGGAACGTGGTTCTACTTTCCGTACTTTAAGTATGTCAACTTTCCTCCCNGTCAGTGGTGCGCAGTCGAGGGGGGCTTTTTTTGTCCCCCAGAAAGCAAGGTTTGGAGACACTGATTGTCACAACTAGAGGTGAGGCAGGATGTATGTACTACATCTAGCAAGTGGTAGCGAAAGTTGCTGCTAAAATTCTAAAACGCAATAAAGAATTATCCAACTGATAAGACGTGAGCAGTAAAAGATCGGAGAAATCTGCTGGAAAAACCTCCTTAGAGGCTTCAGGGATGTGTGGCTACACTAGTTCTCATCTTTTTGAGTAACACTGGGAGGGGCCACAGAAACTCACACTCAGGCAGCAGAGGGTTACGAAAAGTTTATTCTGTGTTTCTCATAGAGTCAAGCAGGGGATGAAACTGTCAAGGACTCCTTTGGGCTTCATTCTTATGACTTGGAGGCAGTGGGTGGTGGGCCTTCAGGTTGAAGCTCTTGGGGGAGACAGGGAGGTGGAAGGGCTCACAGTGCCACAAGTCAGAAGGGTCCAGACAGTCACAGATTCTTCTGAGGGGTGAGGTAGATGTTTCAGCCAGCTCGGGCAGAGAAGAAGGGCAAAGATCGGACATAGGAGTCTAGCCGGGAGCGAAAGAGCTCACTTTGCACTGTCTGTCCCAGTGGGCACAGGGGATTCTTCACGACCAACTCCACATACAGCTGTGGAGAGGAGGGTGTGTGAGCCAGATTTGGGACACTTCTCATTTTCAATCTCAATAACCTTGGGGATGTAAGAATACACAGAGGGGGGCTGGAGAGATGGCTCAGCAGTTAAGAAAGCATACTGCTTTTGCAGAGGACGGTCAGTGCCCAGCACCCAAGTTGAGTGGCTCACAACTGCCTGTAATTCCAGCCCCAGAGGATCTGTCACCCTCTTCTGCCCTCCACAGACACCTGTGCTCACATGCATACACCCCCTCTACATAATACATATAATTAAAATTAAATCACTAAAAACACTCAACCTCTCCCTTAGGAATAGCTATTACTGTTGAAGGAGCTGAAGGCTCTATTGAAAACTGAGTTCAACAGGGATATAATACAAAAGGATTAGGGCTGAAAACTTGAGGGACTCCTAGGGCTCTGGGAGAAGGGTTCCCAGCTGACACTGACCGCACTGTAGATGTGGTGTAGCACATCTCGGATAGGTCCCACACCCAAGTCAGTGTTCATGACAACCTTGATTCCAGTGGGCGTCTCGTAGTAATGGAGTTTGTACCGGCTAGTTTGGAAAGACAGAAAGCCATCCTTCCTGCAGAAATGGGTATTGAAACAGGAGTGGAATCACTGCCAAAGAAATATTTGTGATGCCCTCAAAATCAACTCCTTCCTATTCGTCTAAATAGATGGTTTGTAGCAGCCTTATTGAGTAAAAACACCTACCATCATCTCCACCCCTCCACTTAGTTGCTGCTGCCTTCACCCGTCCTACTCTCAGACNCTCCCTGCAGCCGCTCCTGCCAGCTTCAGGACTCTTGTTCCAGATTCAACCTTTCTCTCTCTAATATCACCCTCTCCTCTCAGGGGTCACATGCCACTTCCATTCCAAAACAGTATCTACCACTCCCAAGGCTTAGCTAGCCCTCCCTTCGACACTCCCTCCAACACGACCGTACATGTCTAGCGGGGACATCTTGCTGACAAACGAACGAATNGAGAAGAGCATCCCATACATCAGCTTGTACTCCTGCAGGGAGAGGGGGTAGAGTTAGGTCTCGGCTATGGAAGCAGACAGGATGGGAGTGGGAAGGAACCGGGATTTGGAGAAGAAGGACTGGGATGGGACTGTGCGTTTGGGGGTGTGCCGGGACACTCCGATCACCTCTTCCTTAGGGATCCCCGCTTGCTTCTTGCGGTGCCACTCGCTGTAGTGTAGACACACTCCATTCCGGTCAAAAAGGTACAGATTGTGGACAGTCATCTGCAAGATAAAGAGCCTCGCTCAATGGCATGCACCCGACTCTGTAGAACCGGGTTCTTCAGTTAGGTGGGAATCCCACCTCCGGACTCACCGGAATTGCTG
This sequence comes from Neotoma lepida, assembly GCA_001675575.1. Classification (NCBI taxonomy): domain Eukaryota; kingdom Metazoa; phylum Chordata; class Mammalia; order Rodentia; family Cricetidae; genus Neotoma; species Neotoma lepida. Next base: position 252,459 of record LZPO01078627.1, read on the forward strand.
CGAGTGTGGGTGACAAGCTACTTCCGGTTTCCAAAGCACAGCTGCGTCNCAAGCCTCACCAGCGGAGCACTAACTCCGCCCCGACCAGACTCCACCCCCCTTCCGCAGCCAATCCGTGCTCACCGATGCCGCACGCATGCGCACCCAGGCCTCTGAAGCCAGGGGGAACTGTGGGGAGCGTGGTCTCGCGGGCGGGTGACGTAATCCGTGGGAGGCGGAGCTGCAGGCGGTGGGCGGGAGGTTGCCAACGGTTTTGAGAGCAGAGTACTGCGCTGGGAAGGGGTGGTCTTTGGTTTTCTTCTGTTGAGGTTATGGGGTAGGGGGACCGTCCTCTTCACCTTGGCAAACTAGGGGCTGACATGCTCAGAGTAGTCAGAACTAGGTGGTCGCGGTAGAGGATCCCAGGCGGGTCGTGCAGGGTGTGTGTGTGAGGTGGGGGGGCGTGCTTTCTAGGGCCTTTAGAGATTACTTACGGTGAGGTAGGGAAGAATTCTTGCGGACCTCCTGTGGCTTTCTTACCAGGAAGGGTTGGAGGTGAAATCCATTGAGTGTGAAAAAGAGTTATCCAGTTAGCCGGTGCCGAAGCTGATCTGCCGCTTCCAGCACTCCTGTTAGGGAGGAACTTTAGCAGTTGCCCTGCAGGTCTTCTGTCCATTACCTCGAAATCCTTACACATCCGCTTTCCACGCTTTCCAGGAGAAGGAATGCCTCCCTCTTCATGGCCCCTGGAGCCAGTAGACACTCCTCTAATCAGAAAGCCCTGATATCCTTATTTACTGAGGATCCTCCAAAGGGTCTTCCTCGCTTCTTACAAATCTTCCTTTCTCGGTAAACTTACCCACAAGTTCAGCCAGGAGTTCCCAGTTTTCTGCTGTGTCCGCTTGTCTCTTCCCTGCACATGGCTACAGCCGCTACCAGCCCCAGTTCACCTCTCCGGCCAGAGGACCTCCTGAGCGACTCATCAGAGCCTCCTGGGTTGAACCAGGTGTCCTCCGAGGTCACCTCCCAGCTCTATACTTCTTTGCATCTCAGCCGTCAGGCGGAGGCGACAGCCCGAGCCCAGATGTATTTAGCTTCCACCTCCTCACCTAATGAGGGCTTAGACAGCTTGGCTCAAGAACTGAGTCGCAGCTTGACAGTTGGACTGGAGAACAACCTGAAGAAAAAGGTGAGGTGTGTCTTGGAGATCTTTTGGGTATTAGAAAGCATTAGGCTCTTGGGCTTTCGTGTTAGCTTTGCTGTGGCTTGAATCTATTATTAGATTTAAATGATCTCTTAAGTACACAGGTTTTCATGCTTTCGTCTCCTAGAAGATGTGTCTGAGGTAATGGTATGAAACAACATAACTTGGGAAATTGTGATGGTTCCTAGTGTTTTGTTTTTGCATGTCAGACATCTGCACTGCAGAGTAGGTGAGTGTCCTGGAAGTGGGGATTAGGTTTCTTGGACTCAGGTGAGAATGGGGGGCAACTTAAAGACAGCAGCAAAATAGGTAAAGGTCCTTTCAGCTCAAAATTTTGATTGTGTGGCACACAAGTCATTAAAAATGCATGTTCTAGAGAAGGTAGTCGTCCCAATGGAAAAAGGTCCCACTAATCTGCAGACAAGTTGGGTCTTCCAGGGTGTGGAATCCAGTAGGGTGTACTGCAGCAGGGCAAGCTGCAGCAGGCTTCAGACAGGCATTTGTTCTACAGTTGACAGCAGTCTCCTCCAGCCTTGTTTTATACCTGCTGCTTTATTCACTCACTTTCCTTTCTGGCTTCTGTAAACATTTGGGTTTTGGGTTTAAGGTTAAGATCTTTTTTGTTGGGTCTAACTGCTTTCCTCAATTTTCTAAGGCCTAGTTGAAAATTCTACCCTGACAGTATGTAGAATATAGATTATACAGGTTAAATGTGACGTCTATGGTTTTTTTTTTTTAATCTCCCCTAGGATGGGTCTAAGCATATCTTTGAGATGGAAAGTGTTCGGGGTCAGCTCCAGACCATGCTCCATACCTCACGTGATACTGCCTATCGTAAGTCGGCCCCTTCCTTAAGAGCTCTAGAGGAAAGCTAAGGTTTAAGGACAGGAGATGGGAAGCAAGAACGCAGACCTCTGAGGCAAGACTTGAGAAGAAAAAGCACCCGTTCTCTGGGAAGAGGTTTGGGGAGTGGAGGCCCACTTTCCTTCAAATGGCCTCTGTTCCTGTTCCTACTTGATCCTTACTTTGGGGTCTCTTGGGCTGCAAGCAGGGGATCCCCTCATTCCAGGAACTGGCTCAGAGAGAAGGGAAGATGACTCCTTTGACAGTGACAGCACAGCCACCTTGCTCAAGTGAGTACACCTTGGAGTTCTTGTGGCCCACTGGCTTCTGTTCCCTCCCTCGTTCCCCTGTCACCGCTTATTTACTTCTGAGGGATCTCAGAAGCTTGCCATGAGTTTTCATCTTTTTCTGTCTCTTCCTTCTGGAACCTGAGCAGCACTGTCTAGCACTTGGCTCTCTCTGTCCTTAGCCCATCTTCCCCTTGAAGAATACGCTTGTTTCTGCTTGTATTAGACCTCATTTTAGGGGCTGTGGTATGGAAGAAGGAACGTCAGGAGTCAATCACAGGCCTCTGTGCTGTCAGTGTCTCTACTTAGCTTTAGCTTTATGACTTTGGGCAAGTCTCTTGCCCATACTAGTCTTGGTTTTTTGATGTATAAAGTACCACCGTAGGGTCAGTGGGGCTCAAACACTTTCCCNGTTTTGACATTCTCTTTCTCGTTTGCTCAGCACCCGACCTCTGCAAGACCTGTCTCCATCCAGTTCAGCCCAGGCTCTGGAAGAGTTGTTCCCTCGCTATACCAGTCTTCGGCCAGGGCCCCCCTCCAACCCCCCAGATTTTCAGGGCCTGAGAGATGCACTGGACTCGGAGCTTACCCGCCGCAAGGTAAGAGGCAAAGACTTTCTTCTGAAAGTGGCAAGGTTAGAAATTAGGAGCCTTGGGTGTATAAGTGGGGCTGAGAGTTTATAAGCCTGAAGGCTGGGTCTGTGCCCTCGGGTGTCTTCGGAAAGGCCCTCAGTGACTGTCTTGTGTAATATGTACCACCTTCCCTGCAGAGAATCATCAGATCCCTGATTCTCTCCGTCAGCTTATCACTGATACACATCTTGTTTGTTCTTCCCTCTAAAATCCAAGCTCTTCAAAGTTCAGTACTGTGCCCTATTCAGCGCTGGCTAAGGTCTAGAATACACCTAACACAGAAAAAAACATCCCATGTTTGTTAAAGGGACAAGAACTTCATCGACTTGCACAGAGCTCTAGAGCTATGTGTGATGTGATGATCTTTTCCTCCGTGACTGACAGCCTTATGTCTGGAGGGACAGAGATGAACAAGAAAATGAACAAAGGTGGATTCACTGGTTGTCAGTTCTGGAGCTCTCCCCATCGTTTAAATGCTGGGCCATGAATGAAGGCTTTCTGCTGTGTGATGAGTGCGCTCCTTACAGCAGGAGTGACGTCCCACACTACAGTGTAGGCTGCACCTCTGCCAAGTGGTTTTTGGGGAATAGGGAAGGGAAGAGCTTGGAAGCTAACAGCCATCTCCTGAGCTAGTAGAAAAAAAGTGTTTGGAGGTCTTGGGTCTTAAGGTTCGTGCTCCAGAATTCCTGATTCTTTCTTTTCAAACTATTCTGTTTTGGGGATCCAAGCTTCCTGTCTATAGCCCATTTCTCTCTAAGGATGCTAAACTGTCTGAACTCAATAAGAATGAGCAGCACCTCCAAGCCTCATGTTTCTTTTCAGCATTGTGAGCGCCACATTCAGAGCCTGCAGACTCGAGTGCTGGAGTTGCAACAACAGCTAGCTGTNGCTGTGGCTGCTGACCGCAAGAAGGATATCATGATTGAACAACTAGATAAGGTGACTGACTGGGTAGCAAGCATGGGTGGGTCTCTCCATGGAGGGCACTGTGAAGTGTAAATGAGGGGGTTCTAGGATCTCATTGTAGTCTTCCTTTGAGCTTTTAGTGGTCATCCCGCCTCAGCCTCCCAGGTGCTGAGATTACAGGCATGAACCATCACCTTGCTTACCCACTGTGTGTGCATGCTAACAGCAGAGAGAGGTGGGCAGGTTTTCTGACTTGGGAGAAGGATGTGGCTAATGACTTGTGGAAAAGAGGGTAAAAGGCAATTTTGAAATTCCATTTTACTTGCCTTTCTTGAGACCCTGGCTCGAGTGGTGGAGGGCTGGAATCGGCATGAGGCTGAGCGGACAGAGGTGCTGCGGGGACTTCAGGAGGAACGCCAGGCAGCAGAACTCACCAGAAGCAAGCAGCAGGAGGTGGGTGACTTGGCTCATAGATGTCTAGATGGGAAGAAACGGCTTTGGTATTAGGGTTCCCAAAAGACTGGCCTCTGGCTTGTAGCTGCNGTTCTTACGCCCCCTTTCCTCTATTATTCCTACCTCTGCTGTCAGATTTATATGAAAAGTGGTGATTTCCGGTTTTCCCTTCCTCACACTGTCTTCTCTAGTGCCATAGGTCAGTTAGTTAACACGGAGGCTTCAAGTTTACATTGCATTTCTGAAGTAGAGGCATTTTCCTCATTTTCATTGTTCTATGTTTTCTCTCACAAAAGACAGTAACCCGCCTGGAACAAAGCCTTTCTGAGGCCATGGAAGCCCTAAATCGGGAGCAGGAGGGTACCAGACTACAGCAGAGAGAAAGAGAGGCGCTGGTGAGAAGGCGGCCCGGGTGATTGATCGTATCCAGAGACCTGTGGGTTGTCTGGATGGTCTAGAAGAATGTCTGATTTGAGTGGCACGAGGGCGGTGCTGCCCAGGTGCATCCTGAGAAAGTCAGTTCTGCTAATGTCTGTTAGTCTACCGGAAGCAGCCCTGCTGCCAGGTCAATCTGAGACTATAAATTATGTCCTTAAATTATATATCCTTAAACCTATCTGAGGAGCTGGGTGTGGTGTTTCAGGCTTTTAATCTCAGCACTCTGGAGGTAGACAGAGGAAGGTGGATCTCTGTGAGTCTGAGGCCAGCCTGGTCTACATAGAGAATTCCAGGCCAGCCAGGACTACATAGTGAGACCCTGTCTACACACACACACACACACACACACATTTTTCCTAGAACCCTTCCCCACTTTTAAAAGCCAGAGGACCCTGGAATCTTAGAGCCTTACACATTCTAGACAAGAGTTCTACCACTGAGCTACACCCTCAGTCTCTTACCCCTAGAGGTTTTGGTTCAACAGANATATTGTGGGTTTCAGAAATTTCCTAGGTTATTTTGTTCAGTCAGGTGTGGGAACTTTGGTCTAGGTTATAGAGCCTAGAACAGTGTAGGGTGACACTTGTTCGGGATTCTTAGAGCTGAAGTGATTANGTGAATACCTATGTGAGTTAGTAGTCAGGCTTGGAACTTGCTGCTTTCATGACACATGCTTGCTCCATGCAGATTGATAGTTGTGGTGTTAACAACTACACCTGACAGTGCTGATGGTGGAGCCGCTTGACCTGCTCCTGAGGAGGCTGGATTTTTTTTTTGTTAATGATGGTGATAGCTGTTTGTTAAGTGCTTGCTAGGTGCCAGACACTGCTAAATGCTTTATATACACTGCTTTTACTTTCATCCTCACAAGGCAAACAATGTGATTATCTTCCTTTTACAGATAATGATGTGTGTCTAAGGACACACAGTATACTGGGCATGCTGGCATACACCTGTAATCACAACATCTGGGAGGCTAAGGCAAGAGGGTCATGAGTTCAAACTCAGCCTGGGCTGTATAGCCAGACTCTGACTCAGAAACCACATAATAAACACATGAAAAGTAGGATTCAGGCTGAGATTTGAACCCAGATCTACCTAACTCTGNGAAAGTTTTATATATTTATTATTTAAAAATTATCAGCCAGGCATAGTGGCACATACCTTTAATCCCAGCACTTTCGAGGCAGAGGCAGGTGGGTCTCTGTGCGTTCAAGGCCAGCCTGGTCTACATAGTTTCAGGCCAGCCAGAGCTACATAAGACTCTGTCTTGAAAAAAAACCAAAAAATTAAAACTGTATTGAAGATTTGATAAGAAGCAGGGTGTTTCTATCACACANTCACAGCTCACAGTATGTTATGTCTTCACTTGACCTTGTAGGTCATTTCCTTTAAAAGCACCATGAGGTCTTCCAGCTCCCCTTCACACAGCCTGCGTTAGTGTACTCAGTCTCTTAGTATGAAGAAGCCTTGAACTGGAGGGCTATGTAAGTCTCTCAAGTTCTGAGGGCTACAAGCCAGGAGCAATGTGCTGGGTAGGTTGTTTCTGGCTTGCAGGCAGGTAACTTCTGGCATCCTCACTTGGCAAGAAGGCAAGGTATGGCAAGGTGTCTGCTTTTAAAATAGAGTAGCTTTTATTTATTCTTTGCTAATCCTGTACATTTAAGCAACATGTCTTGATAAATGCACCCCAAATCCTCCCCCTCCCCCCGAGGGCCTTCATATGTCTCCCTTTCTTTGGGGGCACTTGGTCCAGTTGGTGCTACCTTTTCAAGCTGTTGACTGATCTTGTTGGCTTGATCACACACAGATCTCATGCAGGTCACCAGAGCTGCTGTGGTCATGAGTGCAATTACCATGCCATGGTCAGCATTTCACAGCACTCCTCTCTATCCCTCTTCAGGACATTTCCTGAGCCTTGGGAGNGGGGTTGACAGAGATGTAGATGCCCCCATTTAGAGCTGAGCACCCAATAGTCACTGATTTGCAATACTGTCACCAGTTCTGAGTTTCCAAATTAAGTGCTGCCCATAGCAGAATGAACCTTCTCTGGCCAAGGTTGAGGGNGCCACAAACGTGTTTAAACATGAATTTTAAATTTTCATTTATTTTTATTTTATGTGTATGGTTGGTTGTCTGCATGTATGTCTGTGTACCATGTGCAGGCCTGGTACTCACAGATGCCAGGAGAAGGCTTCAGACCCCCTGGAATTGGAGTTAAAGACAGTTGTGAGCCACCATGTGGATCCTGGTGATTGAACCTGGATCCTCTGGAAGAGCAGCCGATGCTCTTAGCCACTAAGTCATCTCTCCCAACACCCCCACCCCCACTCTCAGGACCTATAACCATCAAGCCTTGGGCTTCTGCTGGGTTCACAGTGCCAGGTGTGCGTTCCCTCTGTGGAGCCNTGGGGTGGAGTTCTCACCTACTGTATTATAATCCTGTGAACTAGTCAGCTGTTAGGTTTTTAGTGNCCATAATTCTCTGCACTCACACAGTATGGGGGTGGTTGCCAGGTTGCTGGCATCCTAAAGAAGTCAGCTTTCTNCTGGGGCTTTAGGAAGAAGAAAGACACGCACTGACTCTGAGGTTGGAGGTGGAGCAGCAGCAGTGCCGGGCCCTCCAGGAGGAGCGGGATGAGGCTAGGGCTGGGCAGCTCAATGAGCGCCGCAAGCTGGAGGCCCTTCAAGTTGCTCTAGAAGAAGAAAGGCAGGCCTGGACCCAGCAGGAACACCAGCTGAAGGAACACCTTCAGGCTCTACGAGAGGAAGGCCAGGCTCAGCTGGAAAGAGAGAAGGTAGAAGTGGCAATTGGAAGAGTTGGGAGATGGAAATATATGTTGGGAAAAATCTGACTGACTAGGATGAGATGTTCCTTATAGGGAACAAGGATGGAAAATGATGAGTTTATACGTGGAAGTTGGGAGTTGAGAACCAGTGTGAAGGTCTGGAGGTGACAGATTCATGGCAGGCCAAAGAGTGACATTAAACAGAGGGGGAAACAGGACAAATGGGAGGAGGGAAAGATGGAGTGTGACTTGGAATCAGTATCCAGGCCGTAGGAGGTGAGGCATGCACTGAGACCAGATACTCCTTCTTAGGGGACCAGCCAGAGGGAGGCCCAGGCAGCCCGGGAGGCCCAGCAGCAGTTGGTACTACTGCAGTCTGAGGTGCGGCGGCTGGAAGGGGAGCTGGACACAGTCCGGAGAGAGAGAGACGCACTGCAGTTGGAGATGAGCTTGGTCCAGGTGAGCAGTGGAAGGTTCTTNGGGGTTTCCTGTGGTTGAGAAAGCAGGTCTGACCACATACAATGACTTCTTGGGAATTGTGGATGACTTGCCCATCTTAGGTATTTGGGACTTAGCACTGGTTAATTTGGTACTATTCTGTCTTAAACCCCATTATTTCCTCATAGGACAGTTTCCCACAATACGGGCTGGCTTACTGCTACTTTCAGACTACACTGGTTTAAATCTGAGATACCTTCTACTGTTCTCATGCAGCACATCCTGACCTCAGCTTCCTCTTAACTGCTCTTAAAGAGACAATAGATACCCACTCATCCGAGTGCACTGACTGAGACCCACTCACCACATTCACTGACTGAGACCCACTCACCACATTCACTGACTGAGACCCACTCACCACATTCACTGACTGAGACCCACTCACCACATTCACTGACTTAGCAGTTGAAAGCTTTTGTCAGACCTGACTCCAATTGGTAATAGTCNATTTTGTATTTATCATTACTTGTCTTTTTTAAAATATATAATTTATTTTTATTTTGTGTTGATTAGTGTTTTGCCTGCATGTATGTCTGTGTAAGGGTGTTAGAAGCCCTGGAACTGGAGTTACAGACAGGTGTGAGCTGCTATGTGGGTGCTGGGAATTGAACCCTGGTCCCCTCAAAAAGCAGCCAGTGCTCTAAACTGCTGAACCATCTCTCCAGCCCCTTCTTTATTTATCTGTAAAAAATTCTATTTATCAGCCGGGCGGTGGTGGCGCACACCTTTAATCCCAGCACTCGGGAGGCAGAGCCAGGTTGATCTCTATGAGTTCAAGGCCAGCCTGATCTACAGAGTGAGTTCCAGGACAGGGTCCAAAGCTACACAGAGAAACTCTCGAAAAAAAAAATTTATTATTATACATGTGGTATTGTGTATGTGTGTGTGGTGGGGGGTGAATATGTACCATGACGTGTGTGTAGAGGTCAGAGAACAACTTTTTCCTTCCTTGTGAGTTTTTGGGATTGAACCAGGTTATTAGGGTTGTGTGCCAAGTATTTTTATCTGCTAAGCCATCTAACAAGCCCAATTGTAATTGCCTTAGTAACTTCTACTAACACCTCTACATTGGGGAATTCCTGTAATAGCTCATAACCTGGCACAAAATAGTACCAAAAATTGTCAGATACAATTANATTGAAAAACATTTTTCAGTAATTGCAGCTACTTGGAAGGCTGAGGCAGGAGGATTTCACGTTCTAGCCCAGCCTGGTTGCAGTGTGAATGTGAATTCAAGAATGGCCTAGATAACTTGGTGAAATCCTGTCTCCAAACATAAAATGTAGGCTAGGATATAGCTCAGTGGTGGAGCACATACTCAGCATGTGTGAGGCCCTGGGTTCAGTCCCCAGTACTGGTTAAAACAACAGCCAGAAATCCTTTCTGGGGCTAGAGAGACGGCTTGGCAGTTCAGAGCACTGGCTGCTTTTCCAGCATGCACCTGACAGCTGACAGCCGTGTTTAATTCCAGTTCTAAGGGATCCAATGGCCTTTTCTGGTCATTGTGGACCAGGCACCAACATGGTGCACAGACATACCTGCAGGCAAAACTCGTATGCAGTCAAAAGCAACAGTTTCTGTCCAACTAGTGCATTGAATCTTAAGTTCACACCAGTTAGACTCTGACCATCTACTAAAGCGGGGCTTGGCAAACCTTCTGCCCAAGGACCAGGGAGTAAATATTTTGACACTTGTGGGTAGTGTGTTCTCAGTTGTAACTACTCTACTGTTATAACACAGAGTAACTGGATAGTACGTAAATAGGTGGGTATGGCTGTGTCCTGGACAGACTTCATTACAAAAAGCAGGCCATGGGGGGCGGGGACTAATTGAGTTTGCCGATCCCAGGAATGATGGAAATGCTTGGAGAGAACTGTGTTTCAGTCATGGGGAAACCCGACATTGAAGAGCCCGGACCTGGGAGGACTCTTNGTTCTGACCAATGTATAGAATGGGTGCTAAGGGCCAATCAATGAGTTTCTGAGAGCAAATTAAAAAGCAGAATTAAGTGACCAGTCAGAGGGAGTAAACAAGCAAGAGGAGACAAGAATGACCTCCCAGGTCTCTCATAGCTCAGGTGTTGCAGCAGGGAGAGGTGCCACTGAGGCAGGAAATCTAGTATGTACGCCTCTGTTGGGGTGTGTGTGTACAGAAACAGCTATCAGTTTTGGGGTACATGTTTTTTTTGTTTGTTTTATTTTTATTCTTTTAGACAAGGTATTGGTATGTGAAGGTTGACTGGCCTTTACCTACTGCCTCAGATACCAAGTGCTGGAATTCAGGCATGAGCCGCCAGACCTGGGCTTAAAACTTGGAAAAAAGATCAAGATAAAATGAAAGATTGGAGAATTAAGAAATGTAGTAAAAACCATGCCTAGAGGGAAAAGCTTACNATATCCACTTAGAATAATCTGGCCGGAATGTTANCAGATAGGTGGAAAAGAGAAGGAAGGGTGGGTGCCGAAGGCCGAGCTGTCAGCCAAGACTCAGTGAGAATAGAGAGGTCCTGCAGAGGAAAAGTCGCCCNGACNGAGCTTTGGGCTGGGGGTCAGGAGTTACAGTGACATCATAAAAGACATGAATGGAGAGATAGCCACTGTGGCATTAGAACTGAGCTCTTTGCAAGTAAAGTAGCCATCAGATGCCAGTGAGCTAGGGGAGAAAATGGAGATGGCAGTTGTAGATGACCGACTGCTTGACTGCATCCTGGCTTCAGGTAGAGGTAATGTATGTATTATCTCAGACGCATAATGCAGATTGCTCTAACATTTCCTTGGGTTAATATATCTTATTTTTTCTGTCCAAAGCCATTTTTACTTTTGTGTGCATTTATGTGTCTCATGGTTCAATAAAGAAAGGGAACCTGTATGGTTCTCTGANGCAAATGTCTTGTTCTCCATCCTTAGGTGGATGAAGGAAGGGTTGATGGTTTTATTTGCNTTTCCCACCACTTAGAAGACTAAGCTCAGACATTATTGAGGTGACAGTCAGTCCCCTCTTCCTTCACTCCCAGGCCCGGTACGAGAGCCAGCGGATCCAGATGGAGTCGGAGCTGGCTGTCCAGCTGGAGCAGCGGGTGACTGAGCGCCTGGCAGAAGCTCAAGAGAACAGCCTGCGGCAGGCCGCCTCCCTCAGGGACCATCACAGGTACTTGGGACTTATTAAATAGTGTTTCTCTGGCAGCAGCAAGTGTTATTAGCTTCCTGCCCATGTGCTCAGAGCCGTTTCCCCTCTTCCAGTGTGAGTCCCATCCCTTAAGATCTTAGTCCCTCTTGGGAGAGTTCCATGAAGTGCTTATAGAGAGGCACATGAGATTTCTCTCCCANAAGGCATAGCCTTTAGCTGGCACTGAAGGGGCAGGACAATGTTTCCAGCTCCTTTTCTGGGACAGTACTAAGTGTGCTCACAGCTGCTGTGTGTGATGAACCTCCTTCCTATCCCAGCCCTTCTCTCATCCCATCCCTCATTCATGTTTTCTGGAAAGCTTCTTTTTTGTTTGTTTGGGTTTTTTCTTTTTCTTTTTTGAGACAGGGTCTCACTATGTAGACCAGACTGGCCTTAGACTCACAGAAATCTGTTTGTCTCTGCCTCCTGAGTGCTGGGATTAAAGGTGTGTAACACCATGCTTGGTAGAAATGCTTCCATTATGCCATTTTCAAGTGGACATGGATTACAGTCCTGTAATCCCATCTTGGGTGACTGAGGCAGGAGGATTGCAAGTTTNAGCTGAGTCTTGGCTATGTAGTTAGATTCTGTCTCAACCAAACCAAACCAAACCAAACTGATCAGCTAATCTATTGATTTCCCCTAAATCCCCATTGCAGTCTTTGCTTCTAGGGAAGCCATTCTGGGGTGTCAGCTTTGTTGTTACCTGTCCTTATGTTGTGGCTAGGCCAGGTGATTGCAGCTGTCTGTCTCCCTAACCTGAACCCACAGGAATAAGGGTCCCTAGAGGTGAGGTGTTGAGTGAAAAGACCAGGGGTGAGATATGAAGAAGA
>LZPO01078627.1:301945-316489 GCA_001675575.1 Neotoma lepida
CTTTATAAACTTTAAATTGTTCCCCAAGATTTTCTACATCAAAGTCATTAACAAAAACATCTTAACCTAACCTTACTAACAAGTCTACATGTCTAAATTCTTTCTAAGGGTGGTGGTGGAATCATTAATCTGCTCCGGTAGCAATACTTAGAAAAAGTCAATCACTATTATTGTAAGTACCAGGAACACTGCCCAGTGAGGGGCTAGAAACCCCCTGAGGGTTTTCATACAACTCATAGATTGTGAGGGATGGGGTGACCGTGAAGGCAACAGTCAGAGCTACGCTCAATAACAGCATTAGGTCCATCCTGACACGGAGTCCTCAGGGATTTGCCTCTCCAAGGCTCACTCAGGCGAGGCTTTGCCAACTGCCCAGCCTTGTTCCACGAGTTCCAATGCTGCCCATTGGTCCCCTTGCTTGGCCCCCAGAAAATTTTTAATTATGAAAATAATGTATTGTTTGTGGACACAGAGGTTTAAAAGCACAAGAAAGAAGAAACCAGGGGCTGGAGAGTCAACTCAGTGGTTAAAAGCACTCATTGCTCTTGCAGAGGGCCTGGGTTCGATTCCCAGCACCTATATGGTGGTTCACAGCTATGTATAACTCAAGTTCCAGGGGATACAATGACCTCTTCTGGTCTCTATGGGAACCAGCGGATAGTCACATATAAAATAAAATAAATTTAAAAAGGAAATATGAAACTGAAAACCATTCTTACTTTACGACCTCCCAACTTTAGTGGTTGTGACTCTCCACCACTAACGGTGACTCTCCACCACTAACGGCTGAGCCCCCTCCAGCCCCCAACTTTACTGGATTTGTGGTATGTATGGACAATTTTAAAGTTGTACTGATTTATACTCCCACCATACAAGAAAATTTTTTTCTGAAGATTATTTTGAAACTTTCAATTTTGGTATTTCATTATGGCTTTTTTTTTTAACACCTCCCCCGACATAGGGAGGCTACTTAAAATTCTTTTTACTATTTATATTACCTTTTTATAAGTTGTTTCATTTCCTTTTATAAATCAGTTTTTTCTTTTTTGAGAAAGTGTTTCCTAGAGTCCAGGTTGGCTTTGATTTTGTAGCCAAGGATGACCCTGAACTCCTGGTCCTCCAGCCTCTACCTCCTGAGTGCTAGGATTGCAGGTGTTTAAACCATGCTTGGCTTATGCAGTGCTGAGGCTTGAACTCAGGGCTTTGTGCATACTGGGCAGGCAGTCTACCAACTGAGCCACATCTCCAGCACACATCGTGAAGTATATTTTCATCGTCAATCACATTTAACAAAATTAATATTTAAAAATAAGTATAGCTGGCTGTGGTAGTACAAGTCTGTAATCCTAACACTTGGGAGGCAGAGGCAGGAGGATTACTTTAAATTCAAGGCCAGCCTGGTATATATGGCAAGCTTGGGTTAACCAGGACTATGTATAACCCTGTCTCAAAAAAAGCTAAAACAGACAAGGATGTGTGTGTGGTCATCTCATGAATAGATAGATATGCAAAAGGCTTATATAAAAGTTTAGCAATCACAATATGATGTAGCTCTTTTCTCCTTTTTTATTAGTTCTTTGAGAATTTCATACAGTGTATTTTGGTCACATTCACCCCTCTGCCATTCTTCCCCATCAACACCACTTCCCTACCTACCCAACTTTGTGTCTTCCTCTTTTTTCTTTTTAACCCATCAAGGACAGTTGGTGCTGCCCATATACTCTTGGATGTGTGACTTCCATTGGAACGTGGTCAACCTACCAGGGGCCTCGCCCTTAAAGAAAACTGACCCCGTCTCTTCCAGCAGCTATCAATTGCCTTATTTATCAATTATCAATTGCTTATTTATCGATTGCTCCTTAGCTAGGGGTGNGACTTTGTGCCCGCCTCCCTCCCACTCCATGCTGGATTGAGTCTGCCTTGAGTTCACGTGCGCAGGTGCCCTGCTGTGGGGAAAACACCATTTCTTTATGTCCATCCATCGCCTGCACTCATCCACCCCTTCTTCCACAATAATCCCCATGCCTTGGGAGGAGGGGTGTGTGATAGAGATGTCCCCCTTTAGGACGAGCATTCTGGAACCTCTTATTCTCTGCATCTTGACCAGTTCTGGGTCTCTGTGTTAATTTCCATCTACTGCATGAAGCTTCCTTACTGAGGGTTGAGCGATGCACTAACCTACCGGTGTAATGACAAGTTATTAGGAGTCAGTTTAACACTTTTATCAAGAAATAGTAGCAGGCTTTCCCTTAGGGCCTAGCACCTGTCTAGCCACAGGTTTGGGGCCCTGGTATCAACGCCAGATATGAGGAACAAAATATAAATCAAGTCAGAAAGTGGCTGATTACTCCCATGAGATTTGTGCCGTTATTGTGCCAGTTGGCAGGTGTTGCCAGGCCAGTCATTGTGGTGGCCTGAAGAGCTCCCAGCTGGGTAATTGTCGTGATTACTCTTCTCTGGTAGTGTGTGTAGAATCTCCCAGCACTATGAAAGCTAACTAGAAGGGATCAAGTTTCCCGGTGAGTACCAGCTTGACTGGTTTGTGTTCTGTGACTCAGGTACACAGTGTCTTCAGCACTAGGGTTTTACTGTCAAGTAACCAAAGCATTGGCAATAGCTTGTAATTCATGGGACCTTACTAGCCAACAACTCCAAAAGAAGTTGTCCACTCCTGGCCTTTGTCTAGGAGGGGCATTGTCACCCTGCTACAGGGTAACTCCCTTTAAACTCTTTTATGTGTACGTATCTATTTTAGGACGTTTCTATAGCAGTAGGTTTCCACGTTGTTTTTTTAAAAGGCCTGTAGTATTAGTTACCCCTCCCCTGATCCCTCCTTTCCCCTGCCCTCCCACCCCAGTTAACCCTTCCTGTGCCATTTTCTCCTTTAACCCTTTATACCACCACATCCTACCTCACCTCCCTGTAATATAACTTTAAAAGGAACATACTTACTCCTATTTCTAGTTTTTTCGCTCCTAAAAGCTCAAGTGTTAGCATAACCAGTAATACTCCTGGAAAATATTGTAAAAATACATACGGTTATTTCTATAAATCCCCAAAGGGATTCTTCATTGACATGCTCCCTAGAAGCAATAAAAGGTTGTCTCTTTAACATGACAAAAAGCCTATTTAAAACCAAAAGTCAAAATTACACTTAATGGGGAAACATGAATTATTCCTCTTTAAATGTTTTAAAGAGGGGCAAGACAAGGACAATCACCCCTATTTAACTTGGGTCGAAAAATTCTAACAAAGCTTCTGGGGTGGGGAGGGAGAAAGAGCGATATAAACAAAGANAAGGAAGAAAGAAAGCTTTGCAAATGAAGTGAAAATCGCCTCACAGTTACTAGAGATGGTGGATGGCTGAGGGATCCAGGGTGTGGCACAGATGAACCCTGGTCCGTCATTACAACAACATAGCTCTCATCTCCCTGTCGTTTAGTCTTCAGGAAGCCGCCATGATTTTATTGCTAAGTCCAATACATATCTTTTTTAACATGTGTTTACCTACACACACGTAGGTGCACCACATGTGTACCTGCTGCGTGTGGAGGACCAAAGGGTGTCAGATCCCCTGGTAGTGGAGCTACAGAAGGTTGTGAGCCTCCATGTGGGTGCTGGGAATTGATCACATGTCCTCTGCAAGAACAGCACGTGCTCTTAACCACTAAGGCATCTCTCCAGCCCCATACATTCTTTTGTTTTGTTTTTGTTATTTTTAAGATTTCATACGATGTATTTGTTCAATAGGGTATTGCTGTCATGTTTTGGAGGGTAAATGAGAGTATTGGCAATAGTTTGTANTTCTTGGGGGTCTGTGGAATCCCATTGGCCAACAACTCAAAAGGAGGTAAATATTCCTGGTAGTGGTGTCTAACTGGCGTATTGTCCCCCACTTCCTCCCTTGCCTATATATTTCTTATTAACATATAACATAGCATTTGAACTTATTTAGAATTGTTTTTGTTTCCAATCACTTATAAACACCGATTATTTACAGTCACTAACTACAGAGATGATAGAGGTATGTCACGTGGACACAGCATTAAAGTTCTAAGACAGGTAGAAACATATTTTCTGGTTTGCATGGTGTTAGGCTAGTTCCATTTTCTACTGTTCTGTTCTTTTATCTCTTTCTTTTCTTTTCTCTTCTTTTCTTTCTTTTTTTTTTGTCTCTTCCTCCCTCCTCTCCATCTCCCCCACTTCTTTCTTTGACAGAATCTCCTCAGGAAACTCAGGCTGACCTCAGGTTTGTGATGCGTGTGTGAGTGTCTCCAGTATTCGAGTTTCAGGCACGCGCCATCACACCCAGCTTCTTTGTTTTGTTTTATGATGTCCTAAGCCAGGTAACTGCCCGGGAGGTGTATTAAACGGTTTTAAATGTAGGTGATGAAAGAAACACCCTGTTCCTGGCAGAAGGCAGCAGACCAGCTATCATGCAGGCACAGGATCTTTAGCTAACCATACCTTCTGATTTCCGGCGACCAGACTGCTGTAGACACAGACATTGCTTTATCACAAACTGCCTAAAACATAATGACTTAAACAAAATGATATCATCGCTGTTTATGATTCTGTGGTGAGTGGGCCTATGTAAAAGTGTCTCTCACTGGGAATTTACAGGCAATGAGTCTGAAGCCTCAGCTGTGCTGAATAGTGGGTCAGTTTTGGGGACTGAGCCCTTAGCCTGTGGAATCTGATGCTATCTACAGGCAAAACGACTGAATTAGAAGACACCCAGCGTCCCACACACTTCCTGGTGCTCAAGGTGTCTGAAGAGTTGCTCTTTCCCATGTGAGGCTGTCACCATCTTTGGAGACAATTGCTTTCACTAAAGCTGTGGAGCTGTTCTGCCAGCAGCTCTAAGCTGGGGGTGTAAGGACCCCTTTGCTGTTAAGTGTCACAGCTCTGGGCTCTGAGTGTCAGTGGCCCAGCACCCAGGAGTCAGTGTTGAAGCTCGAGCTCTGTTAGGACACCTGGCTCTTGACCCCTGCNGTTACAGCTCTGGGCAGCTTCTTAGCAGCTGTCAGGACCCATGAATGTTTCCAGGGCAAGGGCTTGCCGCTGGTCCTCAGTAGTCCCTCCTTCAGTCTCGGCCCTTTTACAGCCTTCTATCTTCTGACGTCTCTACTCACCGACATCGCTCTCCTTTGCTACACCCCCAGCAATCCTTCAGAGCTCCAGCTCTCCCAAGTCTGTGCTCACAGCTGTTCACAGACTCTTTTGTCCCCCTCTCTGGGCAGATTGTGTGTCTGGGACTAGCAGCCCCTGGAATCGCCTGTTCTTCATGCAACTAGTCTGGCCTACTCTATCTGTGATAAAAGACAAAAGGTGGCTAGATAAAGCTCTACCTGTGATAAAAAAAATAAAAAATAAAAAAATAAAAAATAGGCAGTTTATAGGAGGAGGGGCTCCCAGAATGCTAGAGGAGCACCCTTCACCAGCCAGTCCTCTGCGCTCGCTGTCATGGGGACTTCTTCCTCACTCAGTTAAGGATGGCATCATGAAGGCAGAAGCACCTGTGGCAGGGATAGCTGAAGATGCANTGGACCTTGTCCTCTAAGGGTCATTTGAAGTTGTCATGGTCTGGGCAGAGGCTCCCAAACACCTCCAGGATTGGGGTGGTGGTCAAGACAGTTGTGTCTGTCAGTTCCCCTCAACTGGAAGGAAGTTTCTTTGGGCTGTCAGCTACTGGCTGATGTTTCCTTGCAGTGTCATTGGCCAGATTCCCTTCAGTTAGCTGCAAGGGTTTAAAAACTGTCAGTGATTGCCCTGATAACCGCTGGATAAATAACTGAGGCGACTTGATTGACAGCTCCCACAGCCTCTGTGGAAATGGCTGCAGGTCCTTCAGCAGCAATGGCAGTATTGCTCACAGTATCGGGGGACTCGGGAACTGTGGAGGCGACAACTGTGAACCCTGATCCAGCCTTCATCTCTGCAGGTCAGGATAGGTGCTTGGTTTGTCCTTGATAACTGTTGCTTCAGCTAGGCATTGGGAAAGGTCCGACAGCTGTCAATCAAGTCTCCCACTTACTCCATCAGAGAGACCCCATTTTTTGAATGGAAACATGGATAAGGGATGCTTGTGACAAAGACTTGACACACAGTTACATACCTTTTTTTTTCAGCATTTTTTTTCCTGATAATTTTTAACCTTTAGCCAAATAACCTTAGGGAGGGGCATGGGCTCCTGATCTGTGTCACCACGGATGCTGAAAACACTCATGCTCCTTTCTTCTAGCTTTTTGGAATATGTAATGTGTTGTTATTGTCTAAGCCACCCTACCGCGTAATAGCACGCCAGAGCGTCTCACTGCTGTCTAACTGGAACTTAGAACCCAAGGCTCAGCCAGCCCACCTCCCCTCGCTTGTGTTTTGTTACTGAGTCATATCAGGAACACTGACGAAGAAGAATTTAAGTTGCTGACTTCCTAGAAGCCAGCAGACTTTGCACTCATTTCCAGACTTGCTTTTGAACAAGGCTGGACTTCTGTTCTGTTCTGGTTTGCTTCTTTTCTTAGAATTGCACTTGAATAAGAAGGCAAAGCAGTTTTAAAAACGGGCATTTCCTCTGTCCTCNGCTCATTTAGGCCTGCCTCCCTACCCCTGCCTCCCCCAAAATGTCAGCAGGATCATTTAAAGTAAAAGATTTTTGACAACTGAAATAAACACTGTGAAAGTCTGGGGCCTCGACTCAGAGAGCCCCAGGCAAACAAGGACAGGATGAATGGCACCCAGAGTCCATCTTTGACTCAATTAGGAAGAATCAATCTTGTCACTGAGTTTCCAAGGAAATTCAATTACAGGTCAAGTGTAGGAAGCTGGCTAACTGTGGCTTAAGCAGCAGACATGGCAGGCGGTCGATAGCTGCCTGGGGATGAGTTTGACTTCAAAGCCCCTGAGTCTGCCAGGAGAAAAGGCAGATGTGGTCGCAGGAAGAGGCTCTTAGAGGCTAGAGCTGACCCCCGAGAGCCCAAGCCAAGAATACGGATCAGGAACTGCGAAGGCCTCTACCGCCTTTAGTAGCTTAGTTAATGATGGGTGACTCACGGGGGCTCATGGGAAAGACCATCAGGGCCCAGGAGGGACCTCCAGCACCAGTTCGTGCAGTCTGTGTGGGCAGAAACCATACTAGACACAGACAGTGCACTGGAAGAGAAATCTTAACTCTTCTAAGGGAAAGGGAGCGGTTGGGAGATGTTTTTCTATGTGAAACGGAGTCGTTCCCCCTCTAGTGGTCACACAGATGTTTGCAAAGGCGTGTTTGTAAGTTGGGGGAAAGATCCAGAAACTATAAATAAAATGACTAAATCCATTACACTAAGAACAAGTTTTTGGCAGGGTGTGGTGGCGCATGCCTTTAATCATAGCATTCGGGAGACAGAGGCAGGTGGATCTCTGTGAGTTTGAAGCCAGCCTGGGCTACATAGAGAGACCCTGTCAATAATAAGAACAGAGGCTCAGTGAGGAAGGACCTGAGTCAGATGCCTAGGACCCACGGTGTGGACGAGCAGCGACACTTGAAAGTGCCCCTCCCACACACACAGGGAGTGCTGGGGGTAAATAAATAAATGAGTAAACATTAAAAAGCTCATTAAACACAGGAACAGAAGTGAAATACAAACCCAAAGAGAAATATAAAATGAACATGGAGTAAACCATTTTCCCTACTTTCTAGACTGTGAGGACCCCCAAACCCAAAGCTGGACAGCATACTCCAGTGGTGAGTTTTAGAGAAGCCAATAGTCTTGCATTTCCCCCTTGACAGCACAAGGACACACTGTAAGCTTGTGCATGTCTATGCAGAAATGACAGAAAACATTCACTGAGACAGTCACAGCGACAGTGTGGAAGTAACCCAAATGCCCGATACTGGNAGACCGCTTACGTGTGAGTCACATGATAGGCTAAATATAATACAAGGTGCGGCGGGGGGGGGGGGGCTAGGTACTGCTCTGAGCTCCTCATCTGCCAGCGCTGACTGAAGCAGGTCCAGGAGGAGAGTGTGCATGGTGCCTCTTTGAAAGAAGGAACGGAGTGGAACATACATTTGGGGGAAATGTCATCTTTACTGGAAGGGAGAGGAGGGAAATGTCACCTTTACTGGAAGGGGGGAGGGAAATGTCACCTTTACTGGAAGGCGGGGGAAGAGGCAAGGGAGGAATTGTTTTTCCACTGTGTCTTTTCATACCACTGTGATTCCTAAAGATATACATCTATTTTTTATTTTTTAAATTTTCCCGAGACAGAGAGATGGTCTGCGGAGCAGAATGGAGTTGAACTTGTCCTTTGGGACAAGTGTTTGGAAAACACTAAGGAAGTGCCAAGGCAGAGGGCATTTCCACAAACCCCTCCCTCATAGCTGTCCTTGGTGCCCAGGGAGACCAGAAGATGATGTCAGATCCCCTGGGACTGCAGTTACAGATGGTTGTGAGTCCCATGTGGTGTTAGTAACAGAACCCTGGTCCTCGGGAAGAACAGCCACCTTAACCACTGAGCCACCTTTCCAGTCCAGTTCTGTGGTTATTATAATTATTTATTTTTCACACAGTTCCAGAGAGTAAGACACAAAAGGAGAATCCACGAATCCACTTACCTGAGGACTCACAGTCTACAGTGTGAAAACAACCACTGAAGCCAGAGTTGGGCTTCCTCACGTGAGGAAAACTGACCTCTTTTCTAGATGGGGTAGCAGCCAATCAGAGCCGTGGCTTCGCTAGACAGCTGATCACCCCCACAGCTACCAGGGAACTGACTCTGAACTGGATTTAGCTCCATCAGTTTGGTCATTCAGTACTGGTACAGACAGAGGATGGCCCTTAGTAGATGGCTGTACACCAAGGTCATGGAATACAGGATCAATTCTCTCAGTCCTAGTCCGATGGAGAAGATTTATAGAGCCAGAGGGGACAGTTCATCTACTCAGGTGGAAGGCAAGAGAAACAGACTGGCTACATGATGGAGAATTCCACATTTTACATAATTTTAACCACTTTTTGAGGATACATTGTTTCAAAAGCTCACCCTTGCCAGGCATGGTGGTGCAGGACTTTAATCCCAGCACTAGGGAGACAGAGGCAGGTGGATCTCTGTGAGTTCCAGGACAGCCAGAGCTATGTAGACACTATCTCAACAACACCTCTCCTCCCGGGGGAAAACAAAAACAAAAACAAAAACCCATGTTCATTGACCTCCTCCTGCCAGCTGGGCCCTACCTCTAAAATTGATCTACAGCCTTCCAAAACATCACCGCCAGGAAGTAAACAATGCTCCAAAGTGTGAGCCTGAGGGGCTTTCAGATTCCCAACTACACAGACTTTCAAAATGAATTCTATAGTTAAGCAAGTGACACTAAATCATCCAAACATGTGGTGTGGAAAGATGAAAGATGAAACGGCTGATAAACCACTGCCTAGTCACCTGTCCTGGCTAATTTTACCATGACGCAAGCTAGAGTCATCTGGGTAGAAGAACTTTAGTTGGGAAGATGCCTCTATCAGATGGCCTGTAGGGCACTAATGATTGATGGGGGGTGGCAGCCCACTGTGGGTAGTGCCATTCCTGGGCAAGTGGTCCTGGGTGGTATGAGAAAGTAGGCTGAGGAAGCCATGGGAGCAAGCCAGTATACAGAGTTCCTTCATGGCCTCTGCTTCAGTTCCTGCCTCGAGGTTCCTACCCTGACTTCCCCTTATGATAGACTACAACTGTAGGGCATAGTGTTTATCAAAGTACTAGAAAGCAAACTAAGACATCACCAAGGCCTGTTTATATAAGATACTGAACTTCCAGAATGCTCACTTCTCCTGTGTTTCTCACTCCTGTTCTTCCTGACCCTGTGGGTTTATGCCTTCTAAAATTTTGTTTTTTATTTATTTTTTATTTACTTCATGTGTAAGGGTGTTTTGATGCATGTATGTATGTGTGCCACATCTGTTCTTGGTACCTGTGGAGACCAGAAGAAGGTCTGGGTCTCCTGGGACTGGAGTTACAGACAGTTGTGAGCTGCCATATGGGTGTTATGAATCCAACCCAGATTCTCTGGAAGAGCAGCCAGCACTCTTAACCACTGAGTCATCTCTCTTGCTCTTGGTTTATGCCTTAAAAAAATCCTTTTGTTGTAATTTGAGGGGGCTGGGGGGTTGAAAGACAATTTTATCTATTTAATCTGCTTGTTTAATTTGAAGTTCCTCCTTCTCTCTCTTTCTCCCTGCTCCTACCCCTGACAGGGTTTCACTGCGTAGCTCTAGCTGGCCTGGAACTCATATAGACCAGACAGCCTTGAACTCACAGCAATCCTCCTGCCTCTGCCTCCCAAGTGCTAGGATCAAAGGCTTGTTCCACCACATATAGGCTATCTTCTGCATGCTCAACCTAATCACAGACTATTCTCCTCCTAGACTCTGTAAAGCCCAGAGCTGGGAGTCTAGGGTCAGTCTCCTCCTTGCTCTTTGAGGGTCTTACCGTTCATTTCTCCCATTAGGCCCCCATCCCGGAAGTCTGCCAGCACTCCCTGAGCAATGAGGACACCCTCTATGTCAATGTTTGAGCTTTCCATTCCAGTGGCATCAGCATCGCCACAATCACCTCAGCCATCATTTTGGCCATCTCCTCCACCTTCAGGAGTTATGCCACCATCCCTCAGCCACAGTCCAAACCCTAACTGTGTCACCTCCCAGAGCTACAACTCTGAAGTCACCATTGCCACCTGCCCGTTCATCACCACATGAGGAAGGGTTCTCCTCTTTTGTGGAGCTGATCCTGAGACCTGTGTTGGTACCTCTTGCCCCCATTGCACACACCCCTCTATGTGTCTTGTGTCTTGTCCACCTCTCCTTTCAGCCTACACTCTGAGGACTGTGCAGTGCCCTTCCACTCAGCCCCAGTAGACAGAGCTGGGCTTTGTTGTAGACCTCTCAGTTCTTGTCATCTGAGTCACATCCTTAGCCCTATGTAACCCAGGCTAATCCATCACATCACCTGGTGACAGAGATAGGTTGCAGGGTGGACACTTGACCAAAGATAGATCAATTTCTATTGTGGCTCATGAATGCAGTTCTAGTGCATGGGTGGGAAGCTGGTGCAAGATTACAGAGATTTCTAGGGATACATTCTTCATCAAAAGCTGAATTTTTAGAGTTTTGTTGAAGCCTTTAGGCGAGTGGGACTGTTTTAAGTTTGGGAGGCTGGGAGGCCAGAACTTCTGCCACTATGAAAGGAGAGCCTCCTTTGCATGCTGCCTTACCAACCTGCCAGGCAACAGTGGCACAACTGTTATGGGGGTAACCAATTGTGTCCTGATAGGCCTGCCCCCCCANTGTTGCGGAATATTTGTACACTATGTGAAGATGTGTTGCTGTGATTGGTGTAATAAAAGGCTGTACAGCCAATAGCTAGGCAGAAGAGATAGGTGGGACTTCTGGGCAGAGACAGGAAGAGGAGATGCCATCAGACATGGAATGTATTGGACATACAAAATGGGAGAGAGGTCAAAGCCACATGGTAGAACATAGATTAATAAATATATGGGTTAATTTAAGTTATAGGAGCTAGTGGGACAAGCCTAAGCTAAGGCCAAGCTTTCATAATTAATAAAAAGTATCCGAGTCATTATTTGTGGGCTGGTGGGTGGTCCAAAGACAGTCTGACAAGAAAGCTTGCTATACCACAGGAGGGCATTTATACTTGATACTGTGGACCTGGTTCAAGGCCCACAGTTGGGGAGGTCCTAGATCCGGGGTGTGAACATACTACTTCTGTTTTGCTAAATGGACATATTATCAAACTATCTCCTAAACATTTATGTTTATACTCACAGACCAGTGCTGCTCTTGGCCCTGCCAGAGAAGGTTCTTTTTTCAGTGAATGGTGACTAAGACAGAGACTTTCTTGGCTGGTCAAAGTGCTGAGAGTGACTTCTGAGTGCTTGATTCTCAGCAGGACATCATATCATCCCTGACAAGGCTCAGGGAACATCACAGGAGAGGGAGGTAGAAAGCCTGTAAGAGCCAGAGGATGGGGGGGGGGGCTGTGAAGTGCTTGTTCTGGGCATGAGGTGACCATTGCACTCATAAACTCACAATTGCACACGGATTACACAAGACCTGCCCTGACAGCATTCAGTCATGGGTGGGGAAGAGGCTTCCGGAGGGCTATCGGCAGCTAATGGCTACTGGGGGGAAAGGGAGTCATTGTCTTGGCTGATGAAGGTACTAGTGAGGTATCCGTGCTCGTGCAGGCAGCCCTGGTTAAACTCAGTGTGTCACAGAACAAAATTAAACTAGAAGAGATGAGGACAGAAGAGAAAAAGGGGATGATGGGGGGATGTTAAGAGAGAGTGGGTGTGTGTGACCAGAATGTATTATATACATGTATGAAGTTGTCAAAAAAATAAATTTTAAGGAGAAAAGAAAGACAATCCTNGTGGTCAACAAAGCCAGTCACAGGGGAAACCTAATGACTCTGGAGTTGTCTACTTGGATCCAGCCCTACCAGCTCAGGCTCTCTGCCTTACGCAGGACGTTCTTGTGACCTCACTAAATCTGCTGTTTAGTCATGCGCTAAAGTGGCTCAAGAAAGACACAACGCAACAATTCTCTGAAAACAAAACCACCTCACAAAACTAAAGAGAGAGAGGGAGAGAGAGAGAGAGAGAGAGAGAGAGTTCAAACGTGGTCTTCAGCTCCCTCTGGTGGATAACATTTTTTTCAGCTCCTAGGCCTTTATTTCACTCCGCCGGCGGCCCAGTAGTCTGCATACAGTACATCAGTGCACTAGGTCAATTTAAAACACCTCTCCTAATTCAAAAAGCATGTCATTGCTGATCCTTATAATCCTGATCACAGAAAATTCCCACAGCCCTTTGTAGCCCGAAAGTACAATCCCAAAGAAAGCATGTCTCCAAATTGTGCAGTTAATTTAGAATGGGCTAGGACATCAGAAATCAATTGTCATAATTATCAAATAAGAGAAAAAAATGACGGAGGAGCGACGACACTAAAAGTGTAAGGCAGTCGGATTTTACAACCCAGTAAGTTCATTGAGTCCNNGTCTCAGACCTTCCGTTTGCCTCTTTTGTCCCCAGATCTCATGGAAATGAGCAAACAGAGACAGACAACAATTCAACAGCAACACTGANGATCACTTCCAGCAAATTCAAAGCTGGAGAAAATGCATCCGGAGAAAACAGGAGGAAGGGTTGTGTTTCTGTTGAGAGCCAAGCTAGCCTCGGCTGATCTCAAAGGAGGCTCCAGGAGGCAGGAGGGAAGAGCAACCCGCTTACAGTGAGCCTCAGGGTCCCAGCAGNGGAGTTTCCGAGCTGTGCTGGATCCTAGGAGGCAGATCTATGATCTCACTGTCCCTCTTTCGCTAAGTCAGAGAAGGAAACTTGCTGAGAAGCGTGAAGAGGCAGGTGCAACCCTCAGCAAATCCCAGCTGCCACTCCGATCCAGTCGCTGCCAGGCACCACTCTGATGTCTGCTCCCACTAGAGGAGCTGAGCCAGGAGAAAGCCATTCCGCCTCATCATGTCCTGCACAGAGCAGTGGATAAAGGAGCCCCAGGTACGCAAGGTCTCTTTAGGCCTCTCGAGCCCAAGGTGCCCTCACCTTACTCTTGGAGATGCCCCCAGTGGCTGATTCAATCCTGGTGCCTGATCTGAAAGGGCCTGGGGCTTCTGCGCTCTCTCTCATACAGCGCCCTGTGCCCTACTCTGTACTAGGTGGTTCTGAGGGGAGATGGCGGCCCATTGCAAGAAGCTAAAGATGCTCTGTGCACATGTTGGAGGAATCCACGTAGTCTCCATNGCATCAGCCTACACCTCCGCTCCCAAGCTCTTCAGAACCATCAGTGTCCTGGGGAAAGTGGGTAAGGCAGAACAGCCCCAGTTCTCCACCGGGAGATATGCAAAGTGACACCCCCCATATTAAGGGCGGAAACTTGAATTGTAACAAACAGCTTATAGTACTGAGTGTGTATCCACACAATGCAGCGAAATGAATGGGATTCAGTGTACGTGATGACACAGCGGAGCCCTGAGAATACGCCTGGGAAACAGACCTAAGAGGACAGTGGTTCCTATTACATGAGGTACCCAGAACAGGCAAACTCCTAGGAAACGGAGCGGCCAGATAGTAGCATAGAAGTAGCCTTCATTGGATAGGCACAACTTTTCGTGGAGATGATAAATACAGTGATGGTGATCACACAAAAATGTCACTTGCTTAACTGCCACCAAAGTGTACATTCACAAATGGTTAAAATGGAAATTTTATGTGTATTATATATTTAAAAAGTAACAAAAACTATTTGTTGGAGAAAAAGAAGCAACTAGAGAATAAAGAGTTTTTGGATATTTAGAACATAATGGCAAAAACGGAAAACTAAATAGGAGTAGGGAATCATGGGATGGGCTGCTTTAAGAATCAGCGTGACTCGGAAAGGCAGCCAAAGAGCTTGCTTGGAAAAAACCTGAGGACGCTATTTGGATTTATAATCATTTCCATCTTTAGTCAGGTCTATTTCCAAACAAGTCTGTGGTCTCAAT
>LZPO01078627.1:325048-354769 GCA_001675575.1 Neotoma lepida
GCTAGAAACAAGCCAAGCTAAAGTCAGGCATTTGTAAGAAAGAATAAGACTTTGTGTGTGTGATTATTTGGGAGCTGAGTGGCGGGCCCCCAAAATGGCCAAATAGTAAAAAGAGTAAAGATTACAACCAACAACAGACATGCACATAAGTAAATACATACATTAAATATTTATTTTTTTTCTTAAATATTTGTGTACATAGAAAGGCCTGTGGAGGATATATAGACTCCTTTTGACCTAGCTGAGATGATAGGGAATGGGTCAGGGAGGGATATTTTTCACTGTGTATTTATTTGTTTATTTTGTTTTTCATAAAACACACCCCTGCGTACACACACAGTCCTGGGCATTGAACGCTAAGCTTTATATATGCTAGCAAGAGCTGTGCCGATGAGCTGCATTCTAGTCCTGGTTTTAATTCCCAGAGTCACACACAGAGACACAACATAAAAATTATCTGTTTCCTTGTGTATGAATTTTAATAGCTATTACTAATGTTGGGGAGATAGCTCAGTAAAGTGACTGACCCTAAACAGACATCTATGCCACACCCTGTATTAGTCAGGGTTCTCTAGAGAATCAGAATTGAAAGAATAAATAAATGCATGTAGGATTTATTAGAGTGGCTTACAGGCTGTGGTCCAGCTAGTCCAACAATCCAACAGTCCAAGAACCCAATAGTCCATTGTTTGGTCCACGAGGCTGGATGTCTCAGCCGATCTTCAGTATAGGTTGGAATAGGTCTTCTCACCTCAAATGATCTAATCAAGAAAAATTCCCTAATAAGGGATGCAAAATCTTAATTGCTAGAAAAAAAATTTTAAGAAGATATACTGCACCTGAGGAATGAAACTTGAGATTAACCTTCAGCTTCCACAAGGCACCTCTGAAAACGCGCGCGCACGCACACACACACACACACACACACACACACACACATATATACAAGCTGTTGATGGGAATCATCTGGGAAAGGCTTTTTGTTTTTACTTTTAGTTTTTGTATGCTTTGATTTGTATGAGAAATCCACATTGTTTTTCTGTAATCAGAGAACACAACTAATTTTAAGTTACTTACTGATTGGTTGATTGATGGAGGCCGAGGCTTTGGAAGCCCTGAGTGGACGTGTACTATTGTGTGTATTATTGACGAGGACTCCAGACTTATGGGAATTGGCAAAGCCTTTCTCTGGTCCATGTTGGAAAGTTGACAGAGCGTACAGAAAGCAGCCACTGCAGCTTCCTCCTCCCAGATGTTTCTGATCTGAGACAGCTGATCATCTAAGGGACACCTTCCAAGACCAGCTTGTTAACTCCTCCTGGTGCCTGTGTAATGAACTCACTCAGGCTGTTTTGCAGTAGGCGTCCTCCATCAGAGAGCACAGCCCACCTAGTTCCAGCCCTCCTGTAAGCGTGTCTTCTTTTCATTCCCTCATTGCCCCAGTCAGGTTTCCAGGACCGAGCTCTTCAGGACATAGCAGAACCCAGGGCCTCATGTTTTCTACTATTGAGGTGTACCCCATGCCTGTCTTTATGTATGTGTGTGGTTAGTTTGTTTCATTTAAAGTGATGTGATATATATTTCTTTGTTCCTTCCTCTCTATTTTGTAACCATTAGGAACTGTAGTGTAATGGAATCCTGGCTTCTACTCTCCCCTATTTAAGCTTCAGTGTTGTTTTTTGTTTGTTTGTTTGTTTGTTTGTTTTTGACTCAGTCTGAATCATTCATTTAGTTTTTAGAATCAGATCTTATTACCTCCATCTCAGGTCTGCTACTCTGAAATTCAAGACAAGTTTCTTTCAAAAGTTGTCTGGGGCTTGAGGGTTATAGCTCAGTCCTAGAGTGTCTGCATGCAAAGCCCTAGGCTTAATCCCCAACACACACACACACACACACACACACACACACACACACACACACACATTGTTTTACCTCTTTTAAAGACTAATTTTTTTTCCTTATCTGCTGCCACAGTGATTCCACAAATAGAAAAGAATTCCTTCGGTAAATTCTTCCGTGGCTCTAAGGGAGAAGGACTGTGAAGCAGGAAGACCTTTTCCTTTTCCTTCTATAGAAAGAGAAACCCAGACCTTCTTATGTGCCTCCTGGGGCAGCTGAGGCTATTTATAGTCTTTGGATTTAATTATAATTCTGCCCTCTGGTAACTTGGCTGGCCGCTACTTTAAGCTCCGGCCCCACCCTTCCTATAAGAGGACCGGTTTTGTTTCTGTACATTACAGATTGGATATAAATTAGCAGACAACAGAGAAGAAATGTAAACAAGGCTAGAGGGGTCAGCGTGGTGGCTACAAGGCTGGCTATGTCACTTTGGAATGAGGACCAGGATAGATTTAAATATTCTACTCCTTGAATATAAAATAGTGCAGCAAGTATAATTAAAATAAAATGAAAACCCACCATGCCATCTCTTCAAACAATTAAAAATAGAATCACTGTATGATCCAGGAATTTTGCTTCTAGTTATAAACTCCAGAGAATGGATCCGTTGTTAAGGTCACAGTGGCTTTACTCCCTGCAGCAACAAGACAGAATCAACTTAAGAGTGGATGGACAAATGAACAGAGTGTGGTCCATATGCACAGCCCTAAAAAGAAATGAGACCCCGACCCGAAGCTGAGGAACCACTGACAGCTGACGGCTTCTGGGTGGGGGCAGTTTTCCCACTAGGTTTCACTAGGTCCACCACACTCCAGTGGATATAGTGCCACACCCAAGAGTGTATGAGCAGCACAAATTAGACTCTGTGGGTTAAAAATAAATAAGAGAAGTATGAAATTGGGAGGGAAGATGAGATGGGAATGGATCCGGAACAATTTAGTGGGAAGATTGAGAATTGAATGCAATCAAAGTATACTACTGTATGCATGAATGAAATTTTCAAAAAAAATTAATTAAAAATATTTTCAAAGGAAATGAAACTCTCATATATTCCACAATGTGGGATGACCATGTAAACCTTATGACAAGTGAAATAAGCCATAAAAACAAGGACAGACTCCCTGAGATGGTTCAGCAGGTAAAGACACTTGCCCCGAAGCATAGTGACCTGAGTTTGTTCCTTGGGTCCCACAAGGTGGAAGGTGAGAACAAGTTGTCCTCTGACTACTACAGGTGTGCCATGGCATAAATGTTTCACGCTCTTGTGCACACACACACACAATAAAAGTTAAAGGGGACAAATATGATATGAGTTTACTCATATGAGATATTGCAACTGATCAGATCCACAGTGACCGAGAGCAGAGCGGTGACGGCCATGAGCTAGGGACAAGGAAGCAGGCAGATAGTGTTTAATGGTCCACAGTTTCAGCTGAGGAAGAAAAGCTCTGGAGATGGAGCCTGGCGATGGCTGCACAGCAATGCAAACGTTCCTAATGTTGTTGAACTTAAAATGGCTAACATGGATTTTTTTTCATTAAATATATTTTACTACAAAAAAGTTTTTTAAAAATCTTCTCTTCATCCTTACCTACATTATCTGTCAATGTGTAAACCCTTTGAATAAAGGATAATTGGGAAATTATCAATTAATCCAGATCAGGCTTTAGACCTCATTTCCATCTGTTCCATGGAAGGACTGGGTGGGATTTCCATCACTTCAAGGGGCTGTGTCAGACAAGGGAGACGGGAGCAGACCACCCTTGTGAGAGGCAAGAAATAGCAGACTTTCTAAATGAGCATAAGCTTGAAATTCAATTTGTTATTTAAAAATAATTGTAAGGTGTTGTAGAATATTATTTTAAGATGTGTACATTTGTTTATGCTTGGAACATTTGTTTAATGATGCAAAGATGTGTTGCATTCTTTAATGTTGCATTTAACTCTGTGAAGCTGTTAAACAAATTTTTTGTTACTTTGCCTGTCTAAAACGTCTGATTGGTCTAGCTGAATGGCCAATAGTGAGGCAGGAGAGAGAAATAGGTGGGGCTGGTAGGCAGAGAGAATAAATAGAAGGAGAAATCTGGGAGTAGAGGAAGGAGCAAGAGCAAGAGAGAGCAAGGAGCGAGAAAAGAAGGGGCCAGCCACCCAGTCACATAGCCACACAACCACACAGCCACACAGCCACACAACCACACAGCCACACAACCACACAGCCACACAACCACACAACCACACAGCCACACAACCACACAGCCACACAGCCACACAGCCAGCCAAGGAGTAAGAGTGAAAGTAAGATTACAGAAGAAAAGGAAAAAGCCCAGAGGCAAAAGATAGAGATAATTTAAGTTAAGAAAAGCTGGCAAGAAACAAGCCAGGCTAAGGCCAGGTATTTATAAGTAAGAATAAGCCTCCGTGTGGATTTATTTGGGAGCTGGGTGGCAAGCCCCCCAAAGAGCAAAGAGCCCAAAGAGTGAAAAACACAGCAACAGTAAGGGCTGTTGGGATGGATCAGCAGGGAAAGGGACTTGCCACCAAGCCCTCAGTTTAATCTCCCAGCCCCACATGGTAGAAGGACCAACATGTGGATTGTCCTCTGAACTCCAAAAGTATGCTGTAGCATCCACACCCACAGACAGACAGACAAATAAATAAATTAACACAACATTTTAAAAATAGCAACACTAAAAAGAACAGTAATACTAATTTTAAGGACCAATAGCATAGCTTGCAGCAAAAACCCGATGACCTGAGCTCAGTCACCAGAACCCACGGTAAAAGGACAGAACTGATGCCCAAAAGATGTTCTCTACCCATTGTCCATGGTACATGTGTACTCACACTCACACACACACACATACATCATGCACACACACAGTAATAATGATAGAATAAAAAACGAAACAAGAGTTTTAGTAACATTTCAGACCTACAGAATAATCTCTAAGAAAGTATGGGGAGCAGAAGAAACCCTGGATGATGGGTAAGGAGTGTGAAGACCTAAGTGAATGGGTATTGTTGACAAGGGTAAGTCTACATTAAGGACCACAGAGCCTCAGACCCGAGGCAGTGGCGAAGCCTTCTCCAGGTCAGGCTCAGGGGAATAGCGAAGCTTCTGTCTGGTTCATGTCCTAATGTTGACAGAGTGTACAGAAAACATCCACCCCGGCTTCCTCCTCCCAGTGTTTACAGCCTAGCCTGCTCCCTACAGAGACTTCACACCAAAAAGAGCTGGACCTTGTCCCCTTTTCTGGCTGTGGATCAAGAACCTGCCTCCTTATTCATCTGTGTACAAAGAACTCCTTCCTCAGTTCAGATGCACATAACAAACACACTGGTTCCAGGTTTTGTACTAGGTGCCCTGTCATCAGAGCGAGCATGGCCTCCCCAGTCCCAGGCTTGCTCTCTGTTGTTTCTGCATTCCCGAGTCACCCCATTCAGGTTCCTTGGACCAGCTCATGCAGAACACAGCAATAAGAAATAATCACCTTCCACCAAAATGTAACAGATTTTCATGTTTTTTTGTGCATGCTACATACTCCATCCTTTGAACTTGTGTATTGTCTTCTGTCCTCAGTTGAATGTGAGCCCCACAAGGACAGGAACTCCAAAGTCTTACTTCACTACTGTGTTTCCAAAGCCTAGAACAGTGCTTAACGCACAGAAGAAATCCAGTAATTATTTCTTTTTATGATTTGATTTTTTTATTTTGTTTTGTTTTTTGAGACAGAGTTTCTCTGTGTAGCCCTAGCTGGCCTGGAACTAGCTCTGTAGACAAGGCTGGCATCGAACTCATATAGATCTGCCTGCCTCTGCCTCCTGGGTGCTGGGACTAAAGACATGTACCGCCATGCCCAACTGAAGATTTTATTTTTTAAGTATGTGTATGTCTGTGCTTCTGTGTGTGGGTTTGTGCACATAACTTCAGGCACCCAAGGATACCACAAGGTTGTGTGTCAGATCCCCTGGACTAGAGTTACAGACAGTTATGAGCTGCCATGTGAGTGCTGGGAATTGAACCCAGGTCCTCTGGGAAACAACAAGTGCTCTTAACTGTGAGCCATTTCTCCAGCTCCAGTAACTGTATTTTTAATGAACAATGAAGGACTGCTTGTACAAGTCTGCTCATCCACAAATAGAAGTTTCTTCTCTTGATGAAGGCGCTGCTTTCTTCTCTTGCTGCTGTGACAAAAGCAAGTAGCTTAAGGAGGAGGCGTTTGTTTTGGCTAACAGTTTAAGGTCACAGTCCATCCCACTGAGAAAGGCGTGGCAAGGGAGCACAAGGTGGCTGGTGCCAGCCACTACTTCATCAATCTGGAAGCAGCGAGTTGAAGTTGGTGCTCAGTCCCCTTTCCTTTTACTCAGTACAAGGATGTTGCCACCCACATTTAGGGTGGGTCTCCCTCCCTCAATTGTTCTAGAAACTTCCTTACAGACGCACCCCAAGGCATGTCTATGCAGTGATTTTTAATCTCATCAAATTAGCTGTCATGGGAAGATACCGGAAAATGGGTTTGCCATGTCTGCCACTGTAAACTGACCCTGGTGATACCGTCACCAGCAAATACAGGTTCGTGTTTCAACGGATTGGTCTTGCCACACTCATATTTTTGTCAATCTGATGGGTGTGAATGGTGCATCACTGTCTTGTTTTATTTCTCGTCTTGGTTATTAGAGAGGTTGAGCTTTTTCTCTTAAGTTTTTCCATTGATATGCCTACTCATATCCTTTGTCCATGTTAATACTAGAATGTTTACCTTTTCTATGGGTATAGATGAGATGTAGATAAGGAGAGATATACAGATACCAACTTTTGTTAGTTGGTTTTTCTCTTTCTTTCATTGTCCTTTATTTATTTATTTATTTATTTATTTATTTATTTATTTATGACAGTGTCTCATGAATCCCAGGCTGGCCTTGAACTCAATTTGTAGTCGAGGATGACTTGAAACTCCTGATCCTCTTGCCTCTACTTCCAAGTGCTAGCACAGGTGTGTGCTACCACGCTCTAATGTATGTGGTGCTGGGGACCGGACCCAGGGCTGTGTGCATGCCGGGCAAGCTCCCTATCACCTGAGCTGCACTCCTGGCAATTTGCTTGTGTCTATGAAGATTTTCTAGTCAGTGGCTCATGTTTTCTTTGGTGTAGGCTTCAGCTTAGAGCCAGGCATTTTAAAAATGTATTTATCTTTAACTGTATAGTTTGGACTTTATATATCTTGTTCAATAAATCCTTTTTTATCCTAAGCTGATAAAGACATACTCTTTTTAGCATTTTCTATCAACCTTTTATTCAGAAATAGCCTCAAACTTATGGAAACATTACAAAAAATAGCAAAGAACTTTTTCATGCTCTGTTCCCCAATTCACCTATGTGTTTCAGAGGGTGTGTGTTTGTGTGCGCATGTGCTCATGTGTACTTGAGCACACTGGTCTATGCTGCCCAGAGACTGACATCAGTGTATTTCTCGCTCTTTCTACCTTATTTTTTTTAATTATAACATAATTACATCATTTCCCCCTTCTCTTTCCTCCCTCCAACCTCTCCCATGCACCCTCCTTGCTCTCTCTCCAATTCATGTCCTCTTTTTCTTTAATTGTTTATATATACATCCCGAAACATATAAATACAACCTTCTCAGTCCATATACTGTTGCCTGTATGTATATGACCTCAGGGCTGACCACTCGGTATCAGATAGCCAACTGGAGGGCTCTTCCCTGGGGAAGGCCATTTCTTCTTCTCTTAGTATCCCCCCGTTGCCCGTAGTTCTTTATGTAGGGATGAGACCCCTGAGCTTGCCCCTTCTATCTTAGAATGCTCATTGGTGTCCTTATTCAAATCTTGTCTAGGCAGCCATGTTGATGAGACTTGATGGGTGTAGCCTCTCTGACTTCTCTGGGGGACAAAATTATGGAAACTTCATGAGTGTGTGTGTCATCCCTGTGAAAAGGCCATGCTAATCCTCTCATCATTCCAATTTTAGTATATGTGCTGCACCACTGTTATTTTTTTTAATCTTATTTTATTTATTTTGGTTTTCTTTTTTTTAAATAGAATTTCACTGTGTAGCCCTGGCTCTTCTGGAACTCACTCTGTAGACCAGGCTGGCCTTGAACTCAAAGAGATCCACCTGTCTCTGCCTCCTCCCAAGTGCTGGGATTAAAGGCATGTACTATCACCTCTGGGCTTAATCTTATTTTAATTTTATGTATATGGATGTTTTGCCTGCATGTACGTCTATGCACCTGCCTTTGGAGGCCAGAAGATGGCATTGGATCTCCTGGAACTGGAGTTACAGAAAGTTGTGAGCTGCCATGTAGGTGCTGGGAATCAAACCTGTCCTCTGGAAGGCAGCAAGTGTTCTCTAACCCCTTTAATATTTATTTTTATTATATTTTTATTGATTTTGTGAGTGTAAGTATACCACTGTGTGTGTGTGTGTGTGTGTGTGTGTGTGTGTGTGTGTGCATGTGTAGGTCAGAGAATAACTTGGAGTCAATTCTTTCCTGTCATGTGGGTCCCAGGAATTAAATTCAGTTGGTCAGGTTTGGCTGAAAGCACTATAACCCACTAAGCTGTCGCTTCAGAGTCTCTCACTAAGCCTGGAGCTCACTGTTTCAGCTAGACTGGCAGACAGTGAGCCCCAGAATTTCCCTGTCTCTGCTCCCTCAGCACTGGATTATAGATGTATTNTGCTGTGTCTATCTTTTTTATATGTGAAATCCAAACTCACGTTTGCATACTAAGCACTTTATCCACTCCCTAGCCCCCAGATTTACCCATAGTTATAATGGTCTTTATTATTTGATATAGCTAATATATGCAACATACTTACATGTCATATATAATCTACTGTAAAATTTTTGAGGGTTAGTTAAATGCATCATGATGCTTTGTCACTAAACAGTTTAATGTATATTTCTTATGACCTGGGACTTTTTTTTTTTTGAGACAGGGTCTCACTTTGTAGCTTGGCCGGCCAGGGACTCCTGTAGACCAGACTGGCCTTGAACTCCTCTCGAGTGCTGAGATTAAAGGCATGCACCATCATACCTGGTCAAACATTCCTTAGTATAACTGTAGTACAGTTATTAACTTCATAAATTTACAGTGGTAACTTACCAAATTGCCCACTCATATTCCAATTTTGTCAGTGGCCAGTTCTCTCTCTCTCTCTCTCTCTCTCTCTGTGTGTGTGTGTGTGTGTGTGTGTGTGTATGTGTGTGTATGAGTGTATTCCTGTGTATGTGTATGTATGAATGTATATTCCTGTGTATGCATGTGGAAGCCAGAGGTCACCAAATGAGTCATTCTTCAAGAGCCATCTTGAGTATGTTCTTTTATTTGGTCCAAGATGTGACTTCATTATGTAGCTAGACTGTCCTCAATGTCACCAACCTCTCACCTCTACCTTCTGAGATTACAGGCTCCCACTACATCTGACTGATGCTGTAGCATTCTTGTAGCATTTTTTTTTTTCTCCAAGACAGGGTTTCTCTGGGTAACAGCCCTGGCTGTCCTGGAGCTCACTCTGTAGACCAGGCTAGCCTCAAACTCACGGAGATCCACCTGCCTCTG
This sequence comes from Neotoma lepida, assembly GCA_001675575.1. Lineage (NCBI taxonomy): Eukaryota > Metazoa > Chordata > Mammalia > Rodentia > Cricetidae > Neotoma > Neotoma lepida. The sequence goes on from LZPO01078627.1 coordinate 334,532, forward strand.
CCTCCTGAGTGCTGGGATTAAAGGCGTGTGCCACCACCGTCCTGCTCCTTACAGCATTTTTATAATCCTNCTTGTTTAAAGTTCCTCCCTAAAGGTTGCATGTGATTTGGAAGGAGGGAGGGTGGCAGGGAGAGAGAGTAATTATGCAAGAGATGAAATAGGACACTTTAATCAGAACTACCCAGTGAAGGGACAAATAAATGTCCTGTACCTGTAGACTGGAGACCACCAACCAAGGCATGGGGAGGGACTTCAGCAGTTACAAGCCTGGAAAGACCACTCAGCAGTTCAAAACCTTACATATTGGTCAGTTCCCAGCACCCACGTGGTGGCTCACCAACGTGTGTAACTCCAGTTCTAGGGGTTCTGATGCCTCTTCTGAACTCCATCGGCTCCTGCACACACGTAGTACACATACATAGACTCAGACACACATACATACATATAAAAAAATAAAATAATTTTTTTGAGACAGGGTCTATTGTAGCCCTGACTGTCCTGGAACTCTCTAGGTAGAGCAGGCTGACTTCAAACTCAAAGATCCACCTGCCTCTGCTTCCTTGTGCTGGAATTAAAGGCCATTACATCCAGCTATAAATATTTTTTTACAATTAAAATTGCAGCAATTATATGTTTGCTGTCTTCCAACCTATGAGCAATAAATGGAGTACAGCTTACAATCACAGAAAACAAAACATCCTGATGGGCTTCAAATTTTCCACCTAGCTTTAGTATCCATGGATGATTCTTTTTTATTTTTTATTCTTTTTGGTTTTTCGAGATAAGGTTTCTCTGTGTAACAGCCCTGGCTGTCCTGAAACTCACTCTGTAGACCAGGGTGGCCTTGAACTCAGAGATCCACCTGCCTTTGCCTCCAGAGCGCTGGGATTTAAGGCATGCACCACCACCGCCCAGCTCCAAGGATGATGTTTATTTGATTCATTTTTTTTTGCAAGACAACTGAAAAAAACATAGTTTTGATTTCCACGTGTAAGTCTAAAACCCGACATTTTGCACGCGGTACGGACGCGATTCTATTACTTTTCCTCCGTGTGTGTTCAGCTAAGCAGCTCTGGCTGTCTGGAAGCAGCGCAGATCCTACCCAAGAGAGCAGGAGGGGCTCTCACCCTCCATCAGCCCGCCCCTCTCTGCTTGATTTAAAGACTCTAATCGGCTTGGGGCGATTAAGGGCTGCCGCGGGCTGTTCCCACACCCCCGCCCTGGGCTGGGCTACCAGGGGAGACCGAAGGGGCATCGACCTGTGACCCCTTAGCCAGGCCCCAGCCCGAGACTTCCCGGTGAGTAGTAAATGACCCACTTGGTGGACTCGAGTCCTGTGTGAGGGCGTGGGAGTATCCCCACCGAACCTGGGGCTGCTGACCAGGGAGGGGGAATAAACTGGGACAAGCAGGTCAGGCCAAAGAGGCCTTGGGCGGTGTGCTGTCCCCATCTGGGGTCCAAGTGTGTGGAAGCCGAGACACCCTTGGGGTTGGCAAGGATTTGAAAAACCGGCTTGAGCGGAGAACCCTAAGGGAGTGCTGAGGGGGTCTCAACTCCGCTTGCCCCCTCTATGTTCACAGAAGAGGGCAATGACCGCGTGGCTCCTGCCGGCGGGTGGGCTTCCCGACGCCGGGTTCTGCGTCCCTGCGTGGCGGTCCTGGTCCAGCCTTTCGCGGGTCCTGTGCTGGCCAGGGCCTCGGCTGCATGGACTCCTGCTCCTGCTGCTGCTCCCNTCGCCTGCTGCCCTTTCGGCCGTGTTCAAAGTGGGGGTGCTGGGCCCCTGGGCTTGCGACCCTATCTTCGCCCGGGCCCGTCCTGATCTGGCTGCGCGTCTGGCCGCCAACCGCCTGAACCGTGACCTTGCCCTAGACGGCGGCCCCCGGTTCGAGGTTGCTCTGCTCCCAGAGCCCTGCCTGACCCCGGGCTCTCTAGGGGCTGTGTCCTCCGCTCTGGCTCGAGTTTCTGGCCTGGTGGGTCCAGTGAACCCCGCAGCCTGCCGGCCAGCCGAGCTCCTAGCCCAGGAGGCTGGAGTAGCTCTGGTGCCCTGGGGCTGCCCCGGCACGCGGGCAGCGGGTACTACAGCCCCGGCAGTGACCCCCGCTGCAGATGCCCTCTACGTCCTCCTTAGAGCATTCCGCTGGGCGCGGGTGGCCCTGATCACCGCGCCCCAGGACCTGTGGGTCGAGGCCGGACGTGCTCTGTCCGCAGCACTCAGGGCCCGGGGCTTGCCAGTTGCCCTAGTTACCTCCATGGAGTCCTCAGACCTGTCTGGAGCTCGGAAGGCCCTTAGGAGGATCCAGGACGGGCCTAGAGTTAGAGGTAGGCTCCCGTGTAGAGTGAGAGGAGATGGGCAGGTCCTGCGGACGTCGGGCAAAGCGAGCAGAGCAGCGCAGCGAGCCAGCCTTTGTGTCCGCAGTAGTGATCATGGTGATGCACTCGGTGCTGCTGGGCGGCGAGGAGCAGCGCTACCTGCTGGAAGCTGCAGAAGAGCTGGGCCTAGCTGATGGCTCTCTGGTCTTCCTGCCCTTCGACACGCTTCACTACGCGTTGTCTCCAGGCCAGGAGGCTCTGGCTGCTCTTGTCAACAGCTCTCAGCTTCGCAGAGCTCACGATGCAGTGCTCACACTCACGCGCCACTGTCCTCCGGGAGGCAGTGTGCAGGACAGCCTGCGCAGGGCCCAAGAGCACCAGGAGCTGCCCCCTGACCTCAACCTGCAGCAGGTAGACGGACTAATGAATAGAGAAGAGGGAGGAGAGCCAGGGAAGTGAGCAGAGAACAGACAAGGAGAAAAGGATGGAACCAGTAGGAAGAAGAGGGAGGGAAATGGGAAAGGGGTTGGTGGAGAAAAGAGGAAAATGAAGCCAGTAGGAAAGGGGAGGGGGAGTCAACGGGAAAGGGGAGGGTGGAGCCAATGGGAAAGGGGAGGGTGCAGCCAATGGGAAAGGGGAGGGTGGAGCCAATGGGAAAGGGGGTGGAGCCACTGGGGAAGTGAACCTTAGCCACTGACCTGGAGTTTCCTGGGTGCTGTAGAAGTTCTGGTTTTGCTTAGGGCGTCCTCACTACTACGATTACCCCCAAGAGCAGGCAATGAGACCTCTCAGACCCAGCTCCAAGGAGTAAACCCTAAATTGCCACATCATTTTTAGTTTGCTTCAAAGCAGACTTATCCCAGCACCTCAAGAACATATATAACAAGCAGCTGGTGTTCTGGAAAAGAGAGGGGATGCAGATTCAGCCTTCACACCTAGCTCAGAGACATTGCTTCTGGGACCCCGACTTTGTTCTCTGGTCACACCGGTGTTCTTAACTACGTTGCCGGGGTGGGGGTGGGGGGTTGGGGGAGTGAGGGGATCCCATAATCAGATCCAAAGACAGTTTCCAACATCCAGGTAGTAACCAGAATTCCTTGATCTCCAGGATCCCAGTTCAGATCATCTAATTCCATCCCAGTGACAAAGAGAGTCTAGAAGCTATTGAGGTAGAAGGAAAACCAGACATCAGTAGGAAGAAAATTAGCAATCAAGAAGGCCATACTCATGCCAGGCCTGGTGACATGGGCTTGTCACCTCAGATATTCAGAAGGCTGAGAGCAAGTTCAGGGCCTCCCTGAGCTATAGAGCAAATTCAAGGCAAGTCTGGTCAACTTAGGGGTCTGTCTCAAAAACAAGAGATGGTTGCACAGCACAGTAGAGGATACTTGCCAGAATTGTGTAAGGCTTTAGGTTCAATTTCCCAAAATAAAGAAATAGCCACACCCATACTCAAAGGGACCACCTGAAAGAAGGCTAAGGTGGGGAGNGGTGTGAGGAGGCATGCTGAAGTCTTCCCCACCAACGCCTCTAGTCTTCTCCAAGAAGATATTTGGGGTAGAAAAGAATAAGAACGGGAATAATCAGTAAAGAGTGAGGAGCTGGGATAGGGGACCTGTCAGTCAGTGGAAAAAGAGAGAACAGCAAGGAGCAAGGATACTTTCATTAGTTGTCATCAGTGGTGCAGCTGGAGACCGGGTCCTCCTCTTTGTCCCGCACAAACCAGGCATGAAGCCCCATTACTGTCTCTTCCTGAGGTTATTAGACTCCAGTCACACTCTCCTTCCTCACTGACACTGCCCTGACCCAGGCCACAGCATTTCTGGGCCCAAGTCTAGAATCTCCCAATTCTCGTGTGAGCTGGGCTTCTCTCCATCAACAACGAGATCTGGCTTCAGAAACGGGAAGTGCTCTACAATTCCAAGACTTGGTTCAAGGCCTCCTGGTAGTTTCTGGATGGCTTCCTGCATCCTGAGTTGGGGAACCTTCATTACCCTGTGTAGATGGAGGTCTCCTCACATGGCCTAGCAGGACTGAGTCTTTATTTCTCTTACATCTTCCATGAACTTCTGCCATTCTAGGTTCCCTAAATGTGTCCTTCTCTATGGTCACTGCTTCTGGAACCTTCCACCTCTTCCTCCCTCCTTCTCATCCCTAAAGTCCTCTCACTTCCCTGTGCCTTCACTATTGCACTTCCTTAACATTCTTGTCTTTCCCCCTAAATTAAAGAGGACCGTCTCACACACCACAGTGTCACTAGTGTTCTGTGGTGTCTGCCATCCCAAGAAATAGGAATTGGGGATAGTAGTGAGGAGACGTACCAATGGTAATACCTCTTTGGGGTAGGGATGGAAGAAACACTGATAACCAAGCTAGGCCTGGTAATGTGGGCAAGTAATCCCAGCTACTTAAAAGGCTGAAGCAAGAGGATCAAAAATTCAACATCTGGCTAGGGATGTCCACTCTCTGCTGAATCTCCACCTAGAAATGGGAGGATCAGAAGTTCAAGGTTGTCATTTCCAGGCCTGTCTCGGCTACATAACACAAGAAAGAAAGTGTGTGTGTGTGTGTGAGAGAGAGAGAGAGAGAGAGAGAGAGAGAGAGAGAGAGAGGAAGACAGGAAAAAGACAGATCCAACATCTGCCTAGGCTACAGAATGAGTTTTAAGTCAACCTCAGCAATAAATTAAACAAACAACAAGAAGACATGAGCAAAGGATGGGGGGGGGCTTAGATGAATGGTAGGTGATGAGATTAAAATTATAAGCCAGGCAAAAAAACTAGATGAAAAAGTCTAAGCTGTGGAGAGTCACAGTCACGACAAGAGAAGAACCTAATTCCTGAAAAGGAGGTATGATCAGTGCCAACAGACAATGGGGAGGGTGGGGAGCCTTCACTTAGGAGATAGGAACCCGAGGGTGGGGAGCCTTCACCTAGGAGATAGGAACCCTCAGAGCTAGTAGGGCACGATGAAGGAACAGGCAGTGAATTCTCACCCGTTTATGGGCTCTAAGTCCAGGCCTTGAGTCCTCACTCTCTCCTCTAGGTCTCTCCACTGTTTGGAACCATCTATGATGCTGTCTTCCTATTGGCTGGAGGAGTGACAAGAGCCAGAGCAGCTGTGGGTGGTGGCTGGGTGTCAGGTGCATCTGTGGCCCGCCAAGTTCAGGAAGCCCAAGTCTCTGGCTTTTGTGGGGTCCTAGGAAGAACGGAGGAGCCTTCCTTTGTGCTGCTGGACACAGATGCATCAGGAGACCGGCTCTTCACCACACACCTGCTGGATCCTATCCGAGGCTCTATACGCTCCGCTGGGACCCCCGTGCACTTCCCTCGAGGTGGACCTGCACCTGGGCCGGATCCTTCCTGCTGGTTCGATCCAGATGTGATCTGTAACGGAGGTGAGGGGAGTGCCTGCAGGGTCCCACTGAAACAGTCAGTACGGACAATTCACAAAGTTGTGAGAGAGAGGGAACTTCTGTTATTCTCCCAGGTCCTCCTTCGGCCCATGGCTTGCTCAGGACCCCTCTCCAGNATTTCCAAAGCCCCTGAGGACCCTTGTAGCATCTCCAGACTCCCCCTTTGAGGAATCTGTGAGCTTTTACCCAACTCCCAAGCCCATTTCTTAGATTTGGCATGACTTGATTGAACACTCCCTCCCTTATAGGGTCCTTCCCCTTCCAAGACCAAGTGTCCCTCTCTTTGTTCCTTTAGGAGTGGAGCCAGGCCTGGTCTTCATTGGCTTCCTCCTGGTAATAGGGGTGGGACTGACTGGAGCCTTCCTGGCTCATTACTTGAGGTGAGTAGGGGAAGTAAAGTTGTGCCACATAGACAGGAGGTGAGGGCCACAAGAGGGGGAAGTCGCCTTGTGGAGGGACATAAGGATGCAGGGAGTTGGCAGGATTCCAGGGCACGTTTGGGGAATTGATATACTCCAGTACATTTCCCTGAACTAATGTCACCCCTCTGCTCTCTCCCCTGCTGGCCTCTTATGGAATTGGTGGGGATGAGCACCTCCCCACACCAGGCACAGGCTGCTACACATGCAAATGGTCTCTGGCCCCAACAAGATCATCCTGACTGTGGAAGACGTTACCTTCCTCCACCCACCGGGGGGCAGCTCTCGAAAGGTCAGGAAAACAGGGAGCCAGGAGCCCTCCCCTGAGCCTACTGTCCCCCCAGCTCCCATGTGAGAAACTTAGCTTCTGCCCCGGCTTTGTCCTTGAGAATCAGAGACCTCATCTATGCAATAGGGGTGACAGTCCTGTCTTGGGCTGGTGTGAAGGTCCAAGTAGAAAATGAATATTTGTTTTGCAAACTGTAAAGTGTGAGTGCACTGGGTACCATTTCCATTTGCCCTGCAGATTCCTTTTCTTCCTCTCTTTCACCCACAGAACTCAGCTTCAGCCCAGGACTTTGACCCCAGAATATATTCTGATTCTTGCTTTGACCTCTGTCCTCAGGTGGCCCAGGGCAGTAGATCAAGTCTGGCTACCAGGAGCACATCAGACATTCGCAGTGTCCCCAGTCAGGCCCCAGAGAACACCAACATTGGCCTCTATGAGGTGAGCAAATCCCCAGTTAGGCTGACCCGTACTCCAGGAGGGGAAGAAAAGGAAGAGTACTCAGACCAGAGTCGAGGGAAAAAACACTCCTGAGGGAGAGACACACAGTCAAGTCGCATCCTGCAGGTTCCAGTCAGGGAGATGAAGCTGGGCAGGATCTAGGGAAAAGTCACGGATTTAGCACTCCTAACCTGATTCTCCTATCTGGAAATCCTTTCTGCCACAAGATCCAGGTGAGGACTTCCCAAAACCCAAAATCTGGAGGCTGGGGGTGCTGTAGAGATTGCTGTGATCAGCGTGCAGGGTGCGTAGCCAGTGAGGCCAATTCCTTCTTGGCTGGAAGTCCCTGACCCCACCCCCTCAACATTTTCAACCAGTTCTGGTCAGACTCATGAACACAAGCCTTACACCAGAAAAAAAAAAAAAAATGTCAGAGAACACTAACAACTGGTCCAGGCTGTGTGAATGTGGCAAAGTGGGTGAGAGATGCAATGAGTTGGAGAACTCAATTCATGGAAAGGAGTGAGGAGAGTGGCCAAGCTCAAAGTCTTGGAGAAAATGCCAAAGTTCTTACTGTGTCACCTGAGACCATGGCCACCGGTTCTCAGAGACACATTATTGTTATTTTAAGCAAGCTGTTCTTTGCCTGGGACCACCCTCTGCCTATGCTAAGTCTTCCTTCTCTCTGATCCTGCCCACTAAATGCAACCCCAGCTTTTAATGACCCTTAAGAAGTATCTCCATATTTACTTCCAAATGTTTCTTAGGAGTCAGTACCAAATCTTCGTGACTCCCTTCTAGTTCACATCTCTTAGCAACAGGCAGGACCACTAATCTGATTTGCAAGGCCCAGGGCAAATTAAGAACATAAGGTTCCTTGCTCATCCAGATGACACCAGCAGATCACTGAACCATACACCATGGCATACCATACCACGAGCTGACTCTGCAAGCACCTGGAGACAATGAGGCCAGGATCCAGAGGGGTGACAGCTCCCTTCATAGCTAGTTCACAATAATCCCTGATGACTCTTAGTACAGTGCTCTCTCATGACAAAGGGTAGTGATGAGTATGTATGTAAGGGTAGTGTGTGTGCAACAGTTCACTTGTGTGAGTGTTGATGGGCGGTGAGGACCACCATACGTGGCTTCACATCTTCCTCACCTGGGCTCTGACCCAGCTACCTGTGAAACATGTGGGCATACATTGAGCTGCTTGCGTCTAATGTTTCTCTGTCTTATGACAGATGTGTTCTGGGTCACTGGGCCAGTGGAAATGGGAGAGACCTAGAGCACCTTGCATTTTGGGGCTTCATGGACTGAATTCTTTAACCTTCTGCTGCAGGGAGACTGGGTTTGGCTGAAGAAATTTCCAGGGGATCATCATATGGCCATCAGGCCAGCAACCAAGACAGCCTTCTCCAAGGTAATCCACGATGGGGATTAGTCTGCCCATCCTTGGCTTCTTTTTGTAGCAGGTTACAGAGGTAATTCTCACAGTTTCCTTCCACTCTGGGGAGGACTTCCCACCATCCTCTCTTGTGATATTAGCTTTTTTTCTTTGATGATATCACAACTTATATGTGATAAGTGACATGTTGTTTATTACAAAAGTTGTATGTTCAACTCTGGTCTGGCTTATCTGCCTCCATCATGGACTAAAAGCTGAATGGGGGTGCTACCATATTCCCTGCACCCAGCCCAGGGTCTGGAATATCGGAGGCCAGTAGATCTGCGTTGAGTGAAGTGATTTAAAAAAAAAAAAAGTAAAAATGAGACGCTTAGTGGACCAAGGTGCCTACTGACAAGGCTGGTCACCTGGATTTGTTCCCAGAACCCACTTAGTGGAAGTGAAGGAGCTGACTCCTACAAGTTGCCCTCTGATCTCCACATGGGTGCCATGACACATAGACGCCCACACACATACATGTATGCAGATATGCACACACACATAAATAAACATTTTTTTCAAAGAAAAAAATTGAAATGAGTTTCTGCTTCTGTGAGGACACCTGTGTGGAATGGCCCCAGCTGTACTGACAGAGAGAATAAACTGAGCAGTTGGCAAGGAGGCTGTAGAAGAACTGATTCCTGTGCTCTTTCGTGTCCCTCTTCCCCAGCACCAAGCATCCTTGGTTTGGCCTCTTTCCAGGAGGCAGCCACGGGAGCTTGTGATCACAGCTGTCAGTGACTTAAGTGGGTTGCCTTCGTGGGTATGGACGAAGTCACCATTTGACATTGGGTGTTTAAAATGAAAAGCAGCCCCTTAACTGGGCATGTGGCCCAGGGAAAGCTAGAAGGCAGAGGCATTTGGTCTGTGTGGTCCTCCATCAAAGACTGCTGGATTAGAAAGAGCAGGTGGTGGCCGGGCTTCTTTGAGCTTTGCTCCCCTTTTANGACTTCACTTAACTCTGTAGTTAATTAAGTCCCTCAGCTTCATGGTTAGCAGAGCAGAACCTGACTGGGTCCTAATCCTCAGTGCACGTTTGTCTTTTCATTCATAACTTTCAGCTTAGCCATTCATAATCTGAGCAGAACTATATAGAGAGGAAAATCCTCCCACCTCCACCTCATTTTATTTACCATTTTCAGTCCTATGTTCCCACTTTGGCTGCCCCCAACAGGCACTGAATACGGGGGCAGGGGGCGGCAATAATTGGTGCTCCGTGCATTGCCTCCTGGGCAAAAAAACGCCCGTCGGTTTCTACCTTTCAGCTGCGGGAGCTCCGGCATGAGAACGTGGTTCTCTACCTGGGGCTATTCCTGGCGGGGACAGCAGACAGCCCTGCCGCCCCTGGGGAGGGCATCTTGGCTGTGGTCTCAGAGCACTGTGCTCGAGGCTCCCTTCATGACCTCCTGGCCCAGAGAGACATAAAGCTGGACTGGATGTTCAAGTCTTCCCTCCTGCTGGACCTCATCAAGGTGTGTGTGTGTGTGTGTGTGTGTGTGTGTGTGTGTGTGTGTGTGTGTGCTTGTGTGTGTTTGCGGGAGGTAGAGACGTCCTGGCGGGGATGGTGGGGGACCAGGGGAACTGAGGTTGCCTCTTCCTCCACTCCTTCCAAGGGAATGAGGTATCTACACCATCGCGGTGTGGCCCACGGGAGGCTTAAGTCTCGGAACTGCGTGGTGGATGGGAGGTTCGTGCTCAAGGTGACAGATCATGGCCACGGGAGACTGCTTGAAGCGCAAAGGGTGTTACCTGAGCCTCCCAGTGCGGAGGGTAGGAGTCCCCAGTTGCCTCCCTGGCACTGGAACATCCCTTAAGATCCGCATAGCTGCAAGTGCTTTTCCCTTCATCCCTTCCTNACACTCTTCACATCCCAGATCTACTAACACTAATCAGCTACAGAAAAGGTCTGTGGCTGGGGGCGGGGGGACTTGCCAGGGAGAAATACCTGAGCTCCGGGTCTGCAGATAAGTGGCGCTTTGCTGAAGGCTGGCTCTCCGGAGGCGGAGTCTTCCCTAAGCACCACCTTCGTGAGGGCAGGCTTTTGTCTGAAAGGCTCAAACAGTCTGGGCTCTGAGCTATTTGAGAGATTGTAGGGTTAATTAGTATCAGTGAGGATGAGGGTCTGGTCCTCATCTCGTGCCCATGGCCCTCTTTCTTGTTCCTAGATCAGCTATGGACAGCCCCAGAGCTGCTTCGGGACCCAGCCCTGGAGCGACGGGGAACACTAGCTGGTGATGTCTTTAGCCTGGGCATCATCATGCAGGAGGTCGTGTGCCGCAGCCCCCCCTATGCCATGCTGGAGCTAACACCCGAGGGTAAGGCGGCTTGAGGCCAGGGAGGCACCCTGCAGTTAAAATAGCCAGGCCAGACCCAACCTGGCTCTTTAATAAAGTGAAGCCCGGTGGTGAGACTTCATTTTGTGGTGGCTTTCTTAAAGCTGGGGTCTAAGGCGGCAGTGGGAAAGCCAAGCATGAGGCAGGTGTTTCAGGACACAGATCTTAACAGCTTCTGCCCTGACCCTGGACCCACCCTGCTCTTCCATCACACAGACAGGCTCCTCTCTGATTCTCAGAGATCTAGGAAGGCAGAGGGGACAAACAGAAGGGTCAGAGGACAGTCCCATTATATCCAAATCCAAAGCACTCATCATCTATAGGATTCTCACCCTAATCCTTACTTTTCTTATGTCCAGTAAATATTTGTTTGTCTCTGTCACCTTTTACTGACACTCAGATTTTGGGACTCTCTGGTTACTCCTAGAGACGCCCATCCATGTCACACTCCCCTACCAGCTAAAGCATTTATTTACTTATTTATTTTGTGTGTAGTGTATGTATGTGTCCGTGTGTGCAGACAGTTGTGTGTGCATATGTGTGTGCGTGCAAATGGAGGCCAAGGGTCAATGTCAGGTGTCTCCCTCAATTGTTCTCTTCTTCATTTTTTGAGACAGAGTCTCTCACTGAACCTAGAACTCACCAGTTAGCTATATTAGGTAGCCAGCTAGCTCTAGGGAGCCTCCTGTGTCTGCTTTCCTAGAGCTAGGGTTGCCACTGCATCTGGCTTTTTAAAATTATTGTAATGTGGCGGCTGGAAATCCAAGCTCAGCTCTTCTAGCTTGTATGTCAGACACTTAGTGACTGAACCATCTCCTAAGGCCTGGAAGTTCAAAACATCCTAGCCAGGCGCACACCTTNAATCCCAGCACTCGGGAGGCAGAGGCAGGTGGATCTCAGTGAGTTTAAGGTCAGCCTGGGCTACCGAGTGAGTTCCAGGACAGCCAGAGCTACACAGAGAAATCCTATCTCAAACAAACAAACAAACAGACAGACAATCCTCTCTGGGATTGGGATTGGGTTGGTAAGAAGCTCAGTTGGTAGAGTATTGCCTAATGTACACAAAGCCCTGAGTTCAATACCCAGCACCCCCTAATCTGGGCATAGTCATACAAGCCTGTGGTTCCAGCACTTGCTTGGGAATTGGAAGTAGAAGGATGAGAAGTTGGGGAGTCATCCTCAGCTACATAGCAAGCTGGAGAGCAGCTTGGAATCACATGAGACCCTCTTCAGTGCCNCCGTCNTGGGCTAGAGTGAGAGGAGGGTTGTATTTGGGTTTGGTCACTTCTCACAGTTTCTTCTCGCCTCTAGAAGTGATCCAGAGGGTACAGAGCCCTCCTCCACTGTGTCGGCCCTTGGTGTCAATGGACCAGGCACCCATGGAGTGCATCCAGCTGATGACGCAGTGCTGGGCAGAGCAGCCAGAACTTCGGCCCTCTATGGACCGCACCTTTGACCTGGTCAGGAGCTGGGATTGGGCAAGGACTGGGGTGACCCCTGGGATCCTAGATTCCCGTNAGCATCCTGTTCCTGGGCAAGCAGGCCAGCAGGATCTTTGACCTTTTAGGCTCTCTCCTAAGGATTAACCTAAGAACTGCACATTTGTAGGGAAGGTTTAGGAAGCATGTGAGGACTTGTGGAGGCCTTTGGAATGGGAAAGAGAACTCTGGGTGGGAGAAATACTTAATTCAAATCAATAACATTGAATAAGAACCAGCTCAGTTTGGTTTACTGAGACAGGAAACCCCTTGGCCTGAGTTCAGTCAATTCCAANTCAGAACAGCTATCTGTAGGAACCCTCATTTTCCACACATCTGCTAATAACATCCACAAACATAGTGGCCAGGAATCTGGGGTGCTTCATGAGTTGAAGTAAATGGTACTCAGATATATAGCCCTGTGAGAGGGTCCAGGAGGAGGGCCATGGCAGCCAAAGTCATAGGTATTTTTTTTTTAACTAGTTTTCTCCTCTCCTAGTTCAAGAGCATCAACAAAGGCCGAAAGACGAACATCATCGACTCCATGCTTCGGATGCTGGAGCAGTACTCCAGTAACCTGGAAGACCTGATCCGAGAACGCACTGAGGAGTTAGAGCAGGAGAAGCAGAAGACAGACAGGCTCCTCACGCAGATGCTGCCTCCGTGGGTGCCTGTGTGGAGAGGAGTGTGGGGAGAGGGCGGCCAGATTGGGGTAGCCTACAGGTGACCCTGCTGCTTGCCATTCCTAGTTCTGTGGCTGAGGCCCTGAAGATGGGGACATCTGTGGAGCCTGAGTACTTTGAAGAGGTGACACTATACTTCAGTGACATTGTGGGCTTCACCACCATTTCAGCCATGAGTGAGCCCATTGAGGTGGTAGACCTGCTCAATGACCTCTATACGCTCTTCGATGCTATCATTGGTGCCCACGATGTCTATAAGGTAGAGTGTGCAGGAGAGAAAACCCCTGCCCTTCAGTTTTTTTTGTTGTTGTTGTTGTTGTTTCTATGTATACCTGAGTGGCTTAGAACTTGCTGTGTAGACCAGGCTGGCCTCAGACTTGATTTCTGGGTTTAAGGCAATGCCAGCATTGCCTGGCTCTGACTTTCCGTTTAAATGAAGCAGTTCCACCTGCCTCAGGACACCAGCTAGTTTTCCTCAGCCCTCCTGTCACTAATCTCTTCCTTCATGCCCAAGTGCAATTCCTAACTCCTAGCTTGGCTTCCAGGGATGTCTGTCCTAACCCCTTTAGACCTCCTGACAAGTGACACTGCTTTGAGTTATTGGGGGAAAGGTGCTCAGAACTGGACAAACACAACCCCTGCCCCNAGGTGGAAACAATTGGAGACGCCTATATGGTGGCCTCCGGGCTGCCTCAAAGGAACGGACAGCGGCATGCTGCAGAGATTGCCAACATGTCACTAGACATCCTCAGTGCGGTAGGCTCTTTCCGCATGCGCCATATGCCTGAGGTACCAGTGCGCATCCGCATTGGCCTCCACTCAGGTAACTCTTTGGCCCTCCCGNCTTCTGGGCTCCAGATTTCAGCTGTAGGAGGCAAACCTTTGGTGGGGGTGGGGTGGGGTGGCGGCGTTAAGCTCTCTCAAGGCCCTTTGTGCAGCCTAGCTGCTGGGCACCGCCAGATTCGACCCAGTCTCTGCCTGCCTGCCCTCTGACCTGGCCTGTCTCCCCAGGCCCGTGCGTGGCTGGTGTGGTGGGCCTCACCATGCCTCGGTATTGCCTGTTTGGGGACACAGTCAACACAGCCTCACGAATGGAGTCCACCGGGCTACGTGAGTGTAACAGACAAGGAGAGCTGGGGGCGGTGGGGAGAGGCTGGAGGTTGGAAATGGCCCAGGATGGGGACATGAAAAGTGAATCCTGGGATCATGGTGTTCCCTCACTGCCTCAGCTTACCGCATCCACGTGAACATGAGCACTGTTCGGATCCTTCGTGCTCTGGACCAGGGCTTCCAGATGGAGTGTCGAGGCCGCACAGAGCTGAAGGTAAGCCTGGACCACACTCTGCCACTTTGTAGGGGTACATACAGATGTAGGTCTCCCAGATTCGTCTAGACCTAAAGATTCTCCACCCGTCACCNTGGTCTGNCTAAGTCTCCCCTCTTGTGTTTCTCCAGGGCAAGGGTGTTGAGGACACGTACTGGCTTGTGGGCAGACTCGGTTTCAANAAACCCATCCCCAAACCACCGGATCTGCAGCCAGGGTGAGCGGGTGGCTTGAACCTGCTGCATGACAGCTGGATGATTAGCGCCTCAGTGGCGCCAGCCAATGGCCCTCTGTGCCTTCACCCTTTCTTCCTGCCTCCCACACCGTCTCATCCTCATACCAAGCAGCAGTAACCAAGCCCTGCCCTCCCTCACCCNTCTCTCTTCCCTGAGGCTGCAGTCTCCTCCCTGCAGGGCCAGCAACCATGGCATCAGCCTGCAGGAGATCCCCCCAGAGAGGCGCAGGAAGTTGGAGAAAGCCAGGCCGGGCCAGTTCACTGGGAAGTGAAGCTCCCTGGGGACAGGTATTGTGTCTTCCCTCATCCTCAGTTACAACTCGCTTCTCAGGGGTGGGATGGGGGTTTACTTCCTAGGAGTCAGGTCAAAACTAGGTAGGAGTTGGCTGCAGGATGTCCCACCCAAGCCAAGTGTCCCTATTCCTCTCTGATTTAGGGGGCAGGGACTGGATTCCTCAGCCCAGAAAAGGGACTTCCCCTAGAGGAAGCACCAACATCAGGCATACTGATTTAGTGAGTCTGGAGTGATCCCAGAATCCAGGTTTAGGAATTTTCCCCCAGACCCACCCCTTACCCTGAACATAAACCAGGCTTCTCAGAGAGGCCCCTCAGGCTGCACTGCACAATGACAGACTTCTGTGGGATAGCATTTGCCAGAGGTCAGTGTGAGGTTGTATTTGCAGTTCTGTCAGAGCTAAAGATCTCTCTGTGGCCTTCGCGCAAGAATGTCTAGGTCATGATCCTCCTTCTGCACACTTTTCTCCCTCTCTGAGACAGCTGNTACTTCCTCAGGATTATTCTGCAAGGCCCTTCCTGAAGTTGCTGCTATACCTGGGACTGACGCCTGAGACTTCTGTTCAGCTCTGCCTCCAAGGATTCTGAGCCAGGAGTCTGCTGCACACGAGCTATGTGACCTTGGGAAGATCTGGAGTGCTGTTCAGTCTCCCCTCGGTGGCAGAATGAGGGGGGCTAAGTGGTTTCCACCACCCTGTGGCCCTTACAGTGAGGCTTCAGAGTGGTTGGCCTTGGGATTCAGGACACTGTGGCATAGGACCCCCAGCTCCAAGGACACTGAGCTCATTGGGGGTTTCAGAAGTAGGGGGGTTCTCCACTCTCTAGGTCCTGTGAGACCCCAGAAGCAAGGGTCTGAGATCAGAAACCCCAGGGGCATGGAGGCCTCAAGTTCTACCAGGGCAGGGGTCATCATGTGGCCTGGAAAGACCAGGGCTTCTGTTTAACCTCTGTCACTCACTGGTCAGATACTGGCTCCTTCTCCCGTGGGCAGAGCCAAATCACTTGCCCAAGTGCAGAGAAAAGCTTGCTTTGATGCTCTGGTGGGGCAAACCAGCTGCATCCAAACTTTGCTAACCAGAATGGCAGATGAATAGATTGTTATCTGCTGAGCTGGGTGTTGGTGAATTGATAGTTGAAAAAAATTTTTCAACTGAGATCTTTGCAACAAATGTCCACACCTAGTCCTGGCAAATCCCCAGCTGAAGTTTCCTTTGTGGAACTCTGAGGTGCAGGCGCCTTGGCTTTGGCAAGTTTGACTCTTGCTGTCTGTCTCTGTTGTTGGCGCAGACTCTGGAGGATGTTGGCAGCAGACACCCAGTAGGTAGTGAGTGACCTGGTGATGTGCAAACAGAACTGGAGACGATGTTGACAAGAGTCTGAAAAAGATGAAGTTAAGTCCTCACTAAGAGAGGCACAGCTGGTAGGCCAGCAGCATTGGCATCATCTGGGAGACTGTTAGGCACACAGAGCCTCAGTCCCACACCCACAGAATCAAGTCTGCATTTGAAGGGGGCCCCTCAAAGCATTACAGGCCCTCAGCAACTTCTTAATCTGAGAATACCCAGGACAAAAACCAGCCATTGCATTTGTTTGATTTGGCTCATAGGATGTTTTTTTTGAGCTAACATTTGAAAATCAATTCAATCAATTAAAAAGTGGTAAACTAATACATACATACATATATATGCTGGGAGTGAGAGGCAGGTGTGGTAGCACACACACACCTCCAATGCTAGCACTGAACAGGCAGAGACAGATGGATCTCTGAGAGTTTGAAGCCTGCCTGGTCTACACAGTGAGTTCCAGGCTAGCCAGGGCTGCCAGTAAGAACCTGTCTAAACAAAACAACTATGTATAGCTATATATGTAATATATAAGCTAGGGCTAGAGAGATAGCTCAGTGGTTGAGAGCACATATTGATCTTCCAGAATCCAGGTTTGATTCCCAAGACCCACATAGAGGTTAACAATGGTCTATATAACTCTAGTTCTAGGGGATCTGACACCCTCTTCTGGTCTCTGCAGGCACTGGAAATGTGTGTGGTTTATAGACACACATGCAAGCAAAACACCCACACACGTGAAATAATTCTTTTTAAAAAACCTAAAATAATTTTAACTTTTTTTAAAAAATAAAAAACATATGTAGTCACTCCTAAGTACCTATAATGTACCAATTCAAGGATTCTGTTAGACACCAAAATCCTTGGATCTCAAGTCCCTTATATATAAGATATAACTTTTTAGGTAGTACCTATGCACTTTATCCTGTGCACTTTAAGGAATTTCTAGATTATTTGTAATATATATGTTAGAGAATAATGATAAGAAAAAACAGCACATGCTCAGTGCAGATACACCTTCCTAGGCCTAACTGCACAGCACACACCCATGGTTGGCTGTGTGCTGCAGCTCTCATCATAAAGGCAGTAAAGAGATAGTTTGTACTGGGGCCATTTTGAGGGACCATGGCCTGGGAACTCAG
Organism: Neotoma lepida; assembly: GCA_001675575.1. Taxonomy (NCBI): domain Eukaryota; kingdom Metazoa; phylum Chordata; class Mammalia; order Rodentia; family Cricetidae; genus Neotoma; species Neotoma lepida. Next base: position 351,685 of record LZPO01078627.1, read on the forward strand.
ATGTTGGTTACTCCAAGTTCCATACTCCAACATGGAAGCAGTTTCATAGAGTTTTTATAGCTTTACAGAAAGAAAGTCATAAATAAAGGCAATTTTAAAATACATTGGTGGGTACAAAGAGATGGGAAGCTAGTCTATAGGCCCAAGACGCTATTGTATGACATTCTTGACTCTTGGATTGGTAGAAACTAGTGTTCTGCTAAATTAACAGCTTCTAAGAGGTTTGTATTTATTATCACAAGGTATTAGTTAGGATACAGAGTGGGACAAGAAATGGCTGTTCCAGGAGGCTAGAACTAGCCCAAGATAAAGTAATCTACAAAATCCCATTCTCTCCACAGCAGTGAAATTCCAATCGGTCCGTCAGTTTCTGCAGACACAGACTCCTTCCCAGAGTTTCTTGGTCACAGGCAGACAGGCTTGTTTTCGGAAATTTTCATTCACAGCTGAATCTGTGGGTGCGGCATTGGACAATGCAAAGAGCTGACTGTGCTAGACTCCCCACTTTTCCTGAAACGGAAANCACCACNTGGGGCTTGCATCACCCCTTGGCCACAGCCACTTTAATCCAGGGCGCCACCCCTCCAGTTCTCATGGTCCTTACTACTCCCCACTAACTGCAAACACCAAGGTTTCTTTTGAGAACACCGCTGCCTGGCATCTGTAGACATGAAACCTAGGATGTTAAGATCATAGCTACTTCTAGAACCTGTTTTTCCCTCCTCCTCCTCCTCCTCCTCCTCCTCCTCCTCCTCCTCCTCCTCCTCCTCCTCTTCCTCCTCCTCCTCCTCCTCTTAGCACTGATTAATGGCTTCCTCCCCTTTCCTTATGGCAAAAAACAATTTTTTTTTTTTAAATAAGTGCAACACTTTCAGTTCTGGTTAGCTAAGTGATGCTGCTGTAGGCTATTTAGTACAATTTTAAATCTTTAACTATGCTCATAAATGATGAGTTAAAGCTGAAAGCAAAGCAAAAAAGATTTAACGTGCACACTTGCACAACAATTTAAAAATCTATTTACGTTGTTAAACGTCTTTCGTAAAAGTTTTCTCTGTACTTGGGTCCCAGGGTTGGAGGGCCGATTCCAAATGGCTGGCCTTGGACCTGCCTGGGGATTTGCTCTCAAAAACCCTATCCTTCCTTCTCTCCTGTTCTCTCCCACGCTTCCTCCCCTTCCTGCCTGGGGCCTGGAGTAGCTACTAGTGTGTAATTCAGGAAGTCCCAAGGAAGAGTCACCTGGGTTAGGTGCTGGAGGACTAGCCTGGGCAGGCTGGGGCAGGGCACCCCAGAAGAAGGGAGGGATGGACTGAGGTCCATACTTAGCTTGAGGCTAGAGGAGGAATGGACAAGGCTAGGCAGGTCCACTGATTGCTTTGGCTCAGCATCATTTCCAGGCCAGCTGGTAATGGCCTCGGATGACTTAGATGTGATGGGGTCAGAGCGGGGGGGGGGGGGGGGCTTGCTCCACAATTCACAGAGGCAGTGGGAGAAAGGGAAGAAAAGTTGGAAGGCTCCTCACAGACCTCTCTGTTTTTCACTCTTCTCCATGTTCCTCCTGCCCCCTTCTCTATCCCTGTTCTNAGCCCTGTTCCTCCCTGCCTTTCTCTGCGCTTCCCTCATTTCTGAGGACCCCACCACCACCAGGCTCGGATTACTAACTGCCAGTCTTAGAGCTCTAACTCAAATATCCCCTGCCTGTCACTCTGTTGTCCTCAGACCCAGGCAACTCCCAGCCCATTAAAGCACCTGACGTGGTCACTGGGCACTCCACATTTTCAGATGTCCTTATACTACCTCAGCCAGTTGGCCTGCCCCAGAAGCCCACAGTAGGGGCTGTTCTTGCCTTTGGAACGGCTCTGTAGCTGGGACCCACCATAGCCAAAGCAGGGAAGTCCTCCAGCTGCTGCTTGGATTCCGAGGCATGACCCAGGGCTCGCTGGCNCCTTTCCTGTGTGCTGCTGTTTTAGTCTGGAATCTGTTCTGCCTGTTTATCTGGGGTGAAGCCCCAGGGACTCCCCTTTGGGGAAGTGAGGTGAGCTGCACCTTGGCAAGGGCTTGTAACACAACTTTGTAGGGTCAACCTTGTTTATAGGGATCTTCTAGACTTTGCACCCCCATACCAGGTGGTGTACCCTGGTGTTTGGGTCCTGGGATGGTGAANGCTGAAATAAAGGTATGCTTCCTTCCATCGCATGGGATGTGGTCCTGCTAATCCCACTTGATGAGAATAAAACCACTACCACAATTTTGGGCCAAATTGAAGCAAGCTTTATTCTATTCAGGTGCATCTGAGAGCTGGCCAAGCGACTGCCTTGTAAGTCAGCCTGTGACAGTATCGATAAAGACCAGCAGATATTTGTAGCCATATAGTCCTAGTTTGACTTCAGTAAAATCCGATTGACAAAATTCACTGGGTACAGTAGCTCGACTCTGTTGTCCTGGGGAGGTGTGTCCTTCTTTGCATTTATTGGAGCACAGGTCAGGCATCAGTCTGAAATGCTCTGAAGTATTTCTCAGCATCCAGGTAGCCAGATGTGAAAGCAAATGAGTTCTGAGATCTTCAGGGGACAAGGAACAGTGCAAGGCAGTTAGGCAGTTCTGGCCCAGTACTTCTGGCATGCCTGTTCTTCCATTTGGCAAGATCCACCATCCACTGCCCCTCAGCTTTCCTGATCCCCCAAGTCAGAATAGAACTTGATTTCTTCTGGACCGTACTTAGAAACATCTTCACTGAGACTGAATTGGGGCTTGGGGACAGTTGATAGTTCCAGGATGGTCTGGGCTTCGGGTTCCTGCAGAGCAGGCTCTTGGGTGACTTGATCTGCATGGTTGTTACCTTGAGTTTAGGGGCTTTTGTGTTTTTGGTGTCCTGGCCAATGTATTACTGCCAGTTCAGGTGGGCCTGAGGGCCTCCAGCAACTGGACAATTTCATGTTTATTTTTAATAGTCTTCTCCTCTGAGGTGAGTAAACCCCCTTGTTTACATATCTCTCCATGAACATGAGCCATAGCAAAAGTATATCGGCTGTCTGGGTAGATAATGACCTTTTTTCTTTCAGCCCATCTTAAAGCCTGTGTCAGAGCA
>LZPO01078627.1:362891-374057 GCA_001675575.1 Neotoma lepida
ATCCGAACCCTTGGAACTGAAGTTACAGATAGTTGAGAGTCACCATGTGGGTGCTGGTAATCAAACTCAGGTCCTCTGCAAGAACAAGTGTTCTTAGCTGCTAAGCATCTCTCGAGCCCTGAAAGTATTATATTCTTGCTGATCTGCTCTCTACTATGTAGCTAAGCCTGTGAAGGTTGTGTCTATACTAAACACTAACTGTATACAGACTTTTTTGTGATTGTTCCTTAACTATGCAGTGCAACTACTATTTCCATAGCCTTGACATTGAAGTAGGTATTATGTATGGATAATTAAGTGATGGCTTAAAATACATGGGGGGAGGAGCATAAAGTTCTAAGTATAAAGTTTCTATGCAAATCCAATACTATGGCTCATATTGGATGTGAGCATCCTAGTGTTTTGGTATTGGGGGCAGTCTTGGAACACCTGCAGCTACTGAGGGGGATGAATGGGCTACTTTCTCAGCATGAGTTAAAATATTAAAAAAATAAGTTAGTTAGGTATGGGGCCTCCCAGCACTCACGAGGCAGAGGCAGGCAGATCTCTCTGAGTTCAAGGCCAGCCTGGTCTAGTGATTTCCAGGCCAGACAAGGCTACATTATGGGACCCTGTCTCAAAAAAATGTATTGTGTTTATTGATTGATCAATTGTGTACGTGTGGGTGCACATGCATACACACACACTCACTCACACACACACATACATGTGCCACAACAACTGTGTGGAAGTCAGAGGACAACCTATAGAATTTAGTTCTCTACTTTCATCATGTGAGGACTAGGGATGAAACTCGAGTGTTAGGCTTAGTGGAAAACACCTTTATCCTCTGAGCCATCTCACCAGCCCACATCATTCTAAAATGTCAAATAAACTTTGCTTTGCGCACTACAAAGCCCTCAGGATCTTTTCATCTTAACCAAGTCTGGGTCTGTTGGGTTAGAAAGTGCAGGCTCAGCAGGAGGCTCTCCTGTACTTCCTCCCTTAAACCACCAAGCGAAGCAAATAAATGTCCACCCACCTTCTGGCTCTGCCTCTCACCACCGTTCCCTTCACCGATGACTAGTGCTCCATCTCCAGGCCTCTCCCNGGGTCCTGAACACCTGCCCCCAAGCTGTTGGTCTCCTCAAATATCCCTGTCACTACCTTCAACATCTGGTCTGATTGGGGCCAAATGGAGTCTCATGCATATTCATTGCTGGTCCCTTACCTTGGTCCCTAAGGTTATCTCTCCCTCAGTTTACCCTTCATTCCAGGTCAGGTTGACATACAGAGAGAGGTCCTTCCTTACTCTCTGACTCATTTGGAGATTGGGAGGGCGATGATNACCCCCACTGAGGTAAGACCTCAGGTCATTGAGGTTCACAGTGAAAGGTTCCAGACAGGCTCCACCAGGAAATGGAAAAAGAACTACTGCTAAGCACTTTATCCTCAACACAATTGTTAATGGATCCCGGCCCCTGGAGGACAGATCTAGATCAGATCTCCACCTTGGCAGAGTCCCTAAATCCTCGTGGTATTGGAACATGGGGTAACACCCATGTGCATGGTGGTTAAAGTGGTTGAACTGGATGATGTTAAATTTGCCCCCAAAATGGGAGCTGGGCCTAGAAACTGGTCCTTCCAGGAGTCAGTGCTGCCTAAGGAGGCCCAGGACACGCCCTGCGATGGCACAGCTGTGAGATTCCTTTGCGAGTCAGAAATTGGGGGAGGGGTTTGCAGGTAGAGATTTGTGGGGTTTTTGGAGACTGAAGAGATTTGAGCCCATCCACACAATGAAAGGAAGAAGCCAGTGTTGAAGGAGAGACCCTGGATGGGGTTCTAGAGAAAGACCGTTTGTATCCACTGGGAACCGATCGGGGTATAAGAAAGATTATGCCAGGTGGGAGGAGGGGAAGGNTCTCAGGAGGATGGCTCCAGCCGGGACTAGTACTTTGTATACTAGTTCTCTGCAGATTCTGTAANCACACTCAGAAGCTTTCTGTTTCGTGTGTGATGAGCTCGTCCTTTGAGTGTGCGTGTAGCGGGGTGGGAGAAGGAGATACTCTGTTTTATTGGGTGTTTACTATGTGCTAGAAACCGTNCTAAGCATTTTTCCTGAGAAAATTCATTCTAAAGCCTCCAGAACCAATGAGTCAGGGACCATTGCANCTCTGTTTCATGGTTGAGAACACAGAGACTCGGAGAGTCTGTTTGAACTGCCTCTGGTTACAGGTTAGCTACTAAATGAATGTCAAGACTGTAATTTTCCTGAGACCATAGACTCTATTAACAAAGGGGCAGAAACCATCAAGTCCTTGAGGAAATACAAGTTGCTTGGGACAACACTTGACAAACCTCTTCCTCAGAGGTGGGGAGAGGAGGAAAAGTCGTGTCTGAGTGTTGTTAGTGGGCAGCTGCCAACAAGCTCCCTTCCTGCCTCATCATCAGTGGGTGAGCAGGCCAGCTGTTGGCGATTCACAGGGAAGTCAGAGGAGAATGTGAGGGGGCTTGGGGTTAGGTGCGGGGGGCGCACAGAGCAAAGCTTAGGGTTATAAAATATCCACATCCTCAAGGTCGTCAACTTCCCAGGGCCCAACTGTAAACGGACATTTCCCTGTCTCAACCGCCCAGTCCCAAATAANGGACTCAGAGGCTTAATATTACTTACAAATGCTCAGCCGATAGCTCAGGCTTGTTGCTAGCTAACTCTTACACTTAAATTAACCCATGTTTCTATTTATGCTTTGCCATGTGGCTCATGGCTTGTTACCTCATTTTCTACACATCCTGCTTGTTCGGAGGCTGTCTGGCGTCTCTCCTGACTCCGCCCTCCTTCTTCCCATCATTCTCAGTTTGGCTTTCCCACCTAACTTCCTTCCCAGCTACCGGCCTGTCAGCTTTTATTAACCAATGAGAGTAATACATATTCATAGTGTGGAAAAGGATTGTTCCACAGCACCCAACACCCCTGGGTGTGGAGACCTTCAGGAAAGGGTGTTCACAGCAAAAACTGTGTGTCACTAAGAAACCACACAGCATGCAGCCACCAGGGGATATCCAGGAGTGGAGCAGTGGGCACTCAGGGACAGTTGAGATGGGTGAAAGTCATGGGACAAACATGCAGGCTGGGGTCTTCCCAGTCATTGCTGGAGTCAAGGGCCATTTCCTCCCTCACATTCCAAGGCAGACAGAGGTCTCGTATGCTTTGAATTTATCTGTTTGGAAATTTCCTTAGTTAGGGTTTCTATTCCTGTGATGAAACACCATGACCAAAGCAACTTGGGAAGGAAAGGGGTTTATTTGGCTTACACTTCCACATCACTATTCAACACTAAAGGAAGTCAGGACAAGAATTCAAACAGGGCAGGAACCCTAGGCAGGAGCTGATGCAGAGGCCATGGAGCAATGCTGCTTACTGCCTTGCTGTCCATGGTTTACTCAGCCTGCTTTCTTATAGAACCCAGGACCACCAGCCCAGGGGTGATCCTACCTACAATGGGCTGGGCCCTCCCCCATNAATCACTAATTAAGAAAATGCATTACGAGCTTATCTGATTTTATGATCTTATGCAGGTATTTTCTCAATCAAGGCTCCCTTCTCTCTGCTGACTCTAGCTTGTGTCAAGTTGGCATAAAGCTAGCCAGCAAAAGCATGCATAAGGAAATCATCAGACTTGCTGGAACATATTCAGAGCTAGGCGTGCTTTCATTTGCAGAGGCCCCCAGACATTCGGTTCTTATTTTCTCTCACATAGCTCAGCAGCAATAGGGGTCAGGGAGTAGGCGGTGACTCAGCNGGAGGTATCTGGAACAACACAGGGTGGGAGGAAGATGTAGGGCAGTGGTTCTCAACCTGTGGGTCATGACCCCTTTGGGGAAAATGACTCCCTTCACAGGGATCACCTAAGACCATTGGAAAACACAGATATTTACATTATGATTCACAACAGCAAAATTACAGTTATGAGGTAGCAGTGGAAATAATTTTATGGCTGGGGGTCACCACAGCACGAGGAACTGTATTAAAGGGTCNNAGCATTAGGAAGGTTGAGAACCACTAATGTAGGGTGTTGGAGAGTGTGGTTAAGCATGCACTAGTTAAGAACCACTCTGACCCGCTTGTGGTAGCAAGTGTCCTACAGCTGAGCTACACCCCTAGCCTAACACTATCTAGTTTAAAACCCATTCCTGCAAGAACCTGCATTGAATCGTGTAGAGAATTTTATGTTGTAGAGTTTCTACTGTCCAGAAACAGTCTCCCCACCCCTTCTGAGAGACCCACACCACCCCTACAACTCAAGGCATCTCTAGCATGGCTATGATGGGAACAGTCTGTAAAGCGATTTCTGTGATCTCCTCCCACTGAACCAGGGATGGGCGCCTGCCTCACATGGGCTCAGGGGAACCCTTTCCTGGGGAGCTTGGACTCCAAAACCTGTCTGTCTACCCTCTCAAATATAGATCCTTCACACAAAATGTAAAACTACAGAACACATTGGTAGCCGTTTTCTGCCAATGGAGAAGGACTGGAAGGGGAACCATGAGGAAGGAAGGGAGATAGCAAAGCAGAAATACACAGATGGGAAGAGTGAATTCCTGAGTTAAACCTCGAAGCTGTCCTTGAGGCCCTGGTGGACTCGGCCTTACACTCTCCTGACAGAGTCNACATTTCGCTCAGGTTCTCTCCAGTGAGCACTTATTACTTATGAGGGAAGAGTCCTAATTAACCCAGTTGCCCCTGTCTCTAGAGGACAGCACTCTGGTCCTGTCTCCCTTTGTTACGGATCTGCCATTGCCCTCCCTCCATCCAACCCCCTTTTCCTTTCGTACTTCTCTTTCTTTCTTCGTTACAAAAGCAAAGTTCTGTGTAAGTGTCTTTAGGTCTTCCCAATTTTACAGCTTATAATCAGGCATATAATTAATTCTAAATGACTGAGAGAGAGACAGAGAGAGAGAGAGAGAGAGAGAGAGAGAGAGAGCACAGAAGAGATCCATTTTTCAACACATGAGAGAGGTTCTTCCTTTTGCTGTCTTGTTTTAAAACCTTGACATTTGCTTCGCAGTGTTCAAGTTCCAATGAGCCCAGCATGGTGGACNTATCTGTAATCCCAGCACTGCAGAGGTGGGAAAAGGAGAATCAGGAGTTCATGGCCAACCTTGACTACATGGCCAGCCTGGGCTACATGAGACCCTGTCTCAAAAACAAAACAAGCTCCAAATGAAACTATGGTTCTCCACTCTATGGGGTTCTCCACTCTATCTACGGGGTTCTCCATTCTCTGGGGTTCTCCACTCTATCTATGGGGTTCTCCATTCTCTGGGGTTCTCCACTCTATCTATGGGGTTCTCTATTCATTGCCTTTTACTTCCCATAGAGCTTCCAACCACTCGGCCTCCATGATGGCACTAACTAGCTGTGTGTGAGGAATTGGAATGCACATCCATAAAACTGTAATCCTTGCCAGGTATATTGAAGAGATTGGTGTGTGTGTGTGTGTGTGTGTGTGTGTGTGTGTGTGTGTGTGTGTGATGCATTGGCATTCTTCCTGGACATTTCTTTCCCAAGCAAAAAGACACTGGGCACTCTCTGAGGCGAACTAGAGAAGGCTGATTTTGTTTCTGCTGCCATCAGCATCTCCTTCCTCCCTGCCCTCAATCTTCTTCCTCAGCCTCCTCCTTGCTCCCAACTGAATCCAGGCTTCATGCATGCTAGACAGGCACTCTACCACAGAGGAACCCCTGGCCCACTATGCTTCATCATGCTTGTCAACGCCGATCAATTGATTGTCCTGTTTGCCTTGTTAGGATNAAAAAGATTTTGTCTTAGGACAGGGCAGAAGGCAGCCACNTTCTTTGCCAAAATATCACAAGAAGAGCCTCTAGCCCAGTTGCTAATATTGTTGCCCTCTGAAGCCTCTTAACCTGAGCCTCCACAATCTACATAGCTCTCAGCTCTACTGCCTTCCAAGATTCTACTTAAATAGCCCATTAAGCCCCATTCAACCGCTTTTCTAGTCCAAAATCCAAAATCCCAAAATCTTCCACATCCTCTCCCCCTCCAACTATTCAAACACATGAGCCTCTGTGGCCATTCCCCTTCAAACTGCAGAGATACTATTGCCAGGAAGTCACATGAGTGAGAGTACTCAGGGCCCTAATTGTAGTCTGAGGCTTCCTTTTATGAGGTTCAAGAGAAGGAGGAGCTGGTTATGNAGGGACAAGGTTTAGTTGGTTCTCTATTTTCTTTTTTTTGTTTGTTTGTTTTTAGATTGCTTTTGGAATTTTTTTTTTAAGACAAGGTTTTTCTGTGTAACTGCCCTGGAACTTGTTTTGTAGACCAGGCTGGCCTCAAATTCACAGATATCTGCCTGCCTCTGCCTCCTGAGCTCCGGGATCAAAGGCGTGAGTAACCACCCCCAGCTCTTTTCTCTATTTTCATTGGTAGTTTAGGTCCTATACTTATTTTTCCTACTGCTCAACTTCCTTTCCATAATGCACCTGAGTTTAATCACATACACGCCCAATTAAGCATAGGCATAAGATGGTAAGTGGGGGGTTCTCCCTAAAAGTTTATTAGAGGACTAAGTTTTACTCACGCACCTGGTATCAGTTCAGGCCAGATCAGGCCTTCTAATCCAGGCACTGCAAAAATATATTTGAATAGAAACTTGTCTGAGTTTAATTATTCCAAAGGTGGAGAAACTTATTGTTCAGAGAGGGGAGTGGTTGCAGCCTCTAGCAGGTTGGAGGCTGAGAGGGCTGTGAGGTAGCTAGATGCAGATGTGTTGTTTGGAGAAGGGGGCATGTACATAAAATCTGCCCATGAAGAGACTACACTACCAAGTGCCTTATTACAAAAACGGGGCTGTGAATTAGCCCCAAACCCAATGGGAGTCTCAGGGCACGAAACTGTCTTGTGTGCTTGCCTGACACAAACACATTCAGTTTGGGGACCTGGGTTTTTCCCATCAGTTCAAGATCCTGGAGAACAAGAACTACATCCTCTTTGAGATTTTGTTGATTTACTATCATACGGAAGGGTACCCAGATGCCTCTCAGCAACGGCTTTATCCACGTCAGATTGATGGAGGGGCATCACTAGGGAGGAGCCCCCATGTCATCTCTTTCCCCAGACTATCAGTCCTTGGAGATTGTACCCATCTGTTCCAACTTTCTTTCCTGCTGCGTTGGAATACCCCTGCTCTAACAGAGTGTCNTTGCTCCTTTTGTGAGATGTTTTCTGCCCTGTCATTGTCCCCCTCCTGACCCTGTAAATAGGCTGTTCCTTTCTTGTTCTTGTCAGAGTTACCTGTGTCCCCCTGGAATCCTCCCCACTCTGCCTTGAAAGGTTGTTTCCTTGATCCTTCTGTGAGAACGGCTTCCCCCGCCCCTTTTCCCCAGCATTCTCAATTCTAAAGATAACACTTCCTAAATAGTTAAGAAGTCAACAGCTATACAATCTTTCTTTAAAATTTTGCTGGTCACCTTTAATCCCAGCCCTCAGGAGGCAGAGGCAGGTGGATCTCTGAGTTCGAGGCCAGCCTGGTCTACAAAGCGAGTTCCAGGACAGCGAGGGCTACAGATAGAAACCTTGTCTCAAAAAACAAAAAAAATAAAAATAAAATTACAACAACAACAAAAAAAAATAAGATTCAAACAGCCCAGAACTCTGGTGACTTTTGCTCCTTGAATTAACCTGCTTTACTTGCTCTGATCTAAATACTGGCTGTCAGCAAATGAGCAGTCCAGATCTGATAACAGCCACCTTCACATTTCACATGAAACCACCCATTTTCATTCCCAGTCAGATGGCTGGGTGGAGCTGAACAAGAACTACATCCTCTTTGAGAATTTTTGTCCCCAGCACCATCATACAGAAGGGCACCCAGACGCCTCTCAGCAACGGCTTTACCCANGTCAGATTGATGGAGGGGCATCACTAGGGAGGAACCCCCACGTCATCTCTTTCCCCCAGTGCAGAGAGACACTGCTGTCGATCAGCCTTCTAGTCACATTGGTTGGTTCAGGGATGATCAAGCAACCTACAGAGAACCATGAAGCCTGAGGGTGAAGTCAGCTCTGCAGGGGGCAAAGACATCAGTCCTGTGGGCCTTCTGGGACAGCCTTGTTTCAACCCAAGGCTGAAGAGGCAGAGAATGGCAATGTCTTGCTCAGCTTAAACAAGCGTGATTCAGCAGCTAATGTCTATCTTTCTGCCCTCAGTCAAGTTTGGTTATGTGAGGAAGGCAGAGAGAGAAGTGTACATCAGATGAACTGTCCGCCGTACGCCTTCCCGAGGATGCTTGAGTGGCAGTGGTCAGCTGGCTGCAGAAACTAATTGAGAGTGAAGTTATCTGTTGCTTGGACTTGTGTCCTACTTGTCACCAGTTCCTATTTGGGCTGCGACTCTCAGTCCCTGTCATTTTCTGAGGTACCCACTTTTGAAACGGTCCATTCTTCTTCCTGCATCCGTGTCCCTCTCTTATTCCAAATAGCATAAAGATGCTTCAGGACCACCCAGTGGCAGCTCACATTAAAATAAGCGGATGCTATGCTTTCGATCTGGAATGGTCCTCCAAGGTCCGTGTCTTAAAGGCTTGGTCCCCAGCTTAATGCCTTTAGAGTTAGTAAAACTCTGATAAGCTAGGAACATGTGGAGAGAAATAATGGCAAGAAACATGTTCAGGACAGACGTAACCAGGGCAGACCAAACAACATGGTCCACATTCCTAGGTTGGTTGAATCCANGAATGTACAACCCAACTCACAGGTATGAAGCTATACATAGGAAATAATGAAAGGGTATGGTTATTGGTGGAACTAGTCAGGAATTACAAATCAAGAAATGCAACAGGGCAAAAACTAGAAGACCTAAGGATGGACTGTTGGCCCATCCCTAAGCTCCATTAAAACGGCAGTAAAAAGGATTCTTCCCTTTTCTCGTATCAAGAAGGTAAGTCCAGTTCTCTCTTATTTGGATGCTAGACTGGGCTGTAACTGACTTTGGCCAATAAAATGCTTCAGATGCAATTCTGCCAGAAGAGAAAGGCCCTACCAGCCCCCAGAGCCATTCTACACATGAGAGTGAAGTCACTTCAGATATGCCTGTGGCAGCCTGTCCCTGGGTGGGAATGCCAGATGACACTTCAAGGAGCTCTACCCAAAATGCAACATCATGAGCAAATTACTAAGTTCTTTTCTGCTTTAAGCTACTGTGTCTTGCGGGCAGTTTACTTAAGTAACCAAAACAAGTGTAGACCACAAATCCCAGAAATAAACAAAAGATGTTAAGTGTCTCATAAAAAAATAAGAGAAAATATGACAAACTGAACATGAACAGGACATCATTTAAAAATATACACAGAACAAAACATAGCTCCTGAAATTAAAAATACGATAGGAGAAATTAAGGTCGATAGAGGATTAGAAGAGATGTTTAAGACCACATACTAGAAAATAGCAAAAATCAACANGATGGAAAGGGGAGATTAAAGAAGGAGGAAAATGGAGAGCGGGGTCAGAAGAAGAAACACCTCCATCACTGGTGTTCAAAAGGAAGGGAGGGAAATAATTAATAAAATCATTGATGACATCTTCTAAACACTGTGGGAACACGAATTTCCAGACAGTGGGTCCCCAGTGAGAGCACTGCCCTGAATAAACACACCCGTGGCATATCACACGGAATCCTCAAAGCTTGAGAAAGGATGTCAGGTCATCTGATAAGAATGAGGAACTCAGAAGGCCCAACACACATTTGAAGCAACCCTTTGAAGCAGACCCGTGTTTTCGAAATTCCACTCTTGTCAAGCATATAGGTGGGCATAGGTATTTCCGTGCACATGGCACCTCACCTTCTCACTCTTCCCCTCGCTCTTGAAGGGCATGTTTTTAGACAAGAAGAGCAAGGCAAGGGCTCTAGCACAGCAGAGGGGGAAAGGAAAAAGATTGGTGGTACAGAAAGAGTCCAGCTAAGCAGCAAGTGAAGTTATAGGTGGTGGCTGGGCACTGCCCAGTGTGGGGCTGAGAACCGACTCTGATCCTTTGAAAGAGCTCCAGGTGCTCTTAACTGCTGAGCCATCTCTTCAGTCCTTGGCTTGTGCTTTAATGCTGCAAGAGGGTAGGAGCTAAGGTGAGAGTGTGTGTGTGTGTGTGTGTGTGTGTGTGTGTGTGTAGCAACTTCCTCCAAGTTAAAACTTGGGGCTTCCTAGAAGGAAGCTCATTAAAACTCAGGAAATTTGGCTAGGTGTGGTTTAGGCACACAACTTTAATCCCAACACTAAGGAGGCAGAGGCAAATCTCTGTGATTTCAAGGATAACCTGGTATTCATAATGAGTTCTATCCAGGACAGTCAGGGCTACAAAAGGAAACCCTGTCTCATAAAACAAAACAAAAAAAAAGAAAAAAGAAAAAAACTCAGGAAAGTCTAAGGGAGGCTTGAAAAAACTCAGGAATAAACAACTCACAAGTCTCAGGAAGTCCCTGAAACTTAGATGTACAAAGCCATTCCCTCTCCAAGGTTATATAAGCTGTGAAGATAGCTGAGGAGAGGAGATTCTCTAACCTGTGAGCTGTACAGAGAGTTCCAGGATTCCAGCTTTCATGAATCATTATCCATGCTAGGGTGGATTAGGCTTTTGGGAAGGCTTTGAGTCATCCATACTCCTACAAGTGTCTCTTCTCCCATAAGCCTATAAATATATACATACCTATATATATATAATATATTGTATATGTGTGTATATATATAATATATATATACACCATTAGTTCACCAAGTTGGAATTTGTTGATATCATCACTTCAGTCTGTAATCAGTTCCCTATATTTNTGTCACATCTCCCCAGGAAAAGACTCACACAGCACAGCTAGCATCTAAACAGGGACACAACAGAACCAAAGATGAGTTTGGGAAAAGTGATTGCATGGTCCTGGTTTGAGGAGCAAGGTATACAGCTGAGGCTGAACAGTCTGAGGGTGGAGCATCCCCAGAGGGAACTGATTCAGTCATCTTTCCCATGTGACGTGTGGAGTGTGCCCTTCTGCTGTGGTAGTAGTTGCATGGGTCTTGCATGAGAAACACAACTGAGAAGGAGCTATCTAAAGGAGTTTGTGATGGGAGAATCCCTGGGTGGCAGTCTTCTATGTGGTGTGTGTCAGGTCCCAGAGAAACCCAGGACAAG
>LZPO01078627.1:397836-410481 GCA_001675575.1 Neotoma lepida
GCCCCCTCAATATTATCCCAAACTGACAAATTAAGAAGACAGCTGCTTGTCTTTTGTGTGTCTGTGTGTTTGCCTGCATGTTTATCTGTGCACCCCTGTGTGTCTAGTGCCGGTGGAGGCCAGAGGAAGGTATCAGATCCCCTGGAACTGGAGTTACAGATAGTTGTGAACGTGTAGGTGGTGCTGGGAATCAAACCCCTGACCTATAGAAGAGCAGCCAGTGCTTGTAACTGCTGAGCCATCTCTCCAGNCCCTGCTCGTCCTAAGGACATGTTTTCTAGGAGAATGTGCCTTTGTTTATCTTTGCTGCATATTATTGATAGAGCTGATGTGACACNGGTCCTTGAGAAAGTCAAATGGGTTCTATTCAATAAAAAAGATAAAACAGTTGTTTAGTGTTGAGTAAGACAATGATGATTAGTTCTGTATGTAAACTCAACAATTTGTTGATTTGAGGAGAGTCTGGGAAGGTAAGGAGTGGATACCGCGTCTCCTCTCACTCCCTACCTCCCCAAAGTCATTCAGCCTGGCAGTGACTCTGTGCTCTGTGCCCAGTGCAGCACAGGAACTAAGGAAAGGCAAAAGGCGGCAGGACTATTGGTGAGCTGTTTGAGAGGCTGCTGGTCTCAAGAGTCCTCAGCTCATGCTCCTCCATGCTCAGTTCTTCAGAAACAAGCAAACTCTCTTTTGGTTGCCCTATGAGGTCAACAGAACCTGAGATCTGGCCAAGAACAACACCCCAGACACCTGGTACACACCACTTGAAGGACAGGTCCTGAAGCACTCTCTACCTAGCCAGCCTCAGNCTCTTTTCTCCATCTCTGCCCCTGGCCAAGTGAGTTTCCCCAAGGCTGTTCCGTGTCTATATGCAGAAAACTTCAAGGAGAGTGCTCCTGACCTGGGCTTCCACCACCTAAGAGCTAAGGAGAGTGCTCCTGACCTGGGCTTCCATCACCTAAGAGCTAAGGAGAGTACTCCTGACCTGCACTTCCATCACCTAAAAGCTAGACCAGAAGTCCCACATCCTTTTACCAGCCTGGGTTCTGCTATTGTCTGTACAGTAGCTGTGCTGAAGGGGTGTGTGTGTGTGTGTGTGTGTGTGTGTGTGTGTGTGTGTGTGTGTGTGTGTGTGTGTGTGTGTGTGTATGCATGTGACCATGCGAGTGTATACGCCTGTCTCTTATACACATCTAGATGTGTATAAGAGACAGGTGTGTGTGTGTGCTGTGTGTGTGTGTGTTGTGTGTGTGTGTGTGTGTGTGTGTGTGTGTGTGTGTGTGTGTAGCCCTGGAGACGGCTGGATAAGATTCAGTGCACTTCTACCTTCCCCCTGGTCCAATGTCAGGCATACTGTGGCAGGGAGAAAGCCGTGGCAGAGCCAAGGGGTCCTTAGTTGTCAACTGTGGGATTGAGAACTGGATAATCAGAACATTCTAGTATTCCAAGATTTGTCCAGAACNGCTACCAAGTTCCTTCCCAGACCTGAAGAGAACCTCAGTTCTGTCTGAAAAAGGTTCATTCTGTGTCCCCCAAACTTCTTGCTAGAGTTCCCTCTTAGTGGAAAAAGCAGGCTAAGGGAGTCTGGAGTATGCCCCACCAAAATGTCCTCCCTCCTGGTTTGTCCAGACATTGCACCTTACAAGGTTTCCAAAAGTAGGACCCAAACTGCCTCACAATTCCACTTGTTCAAGGCAACAAGGGTCACACGCACTTCCTGTGGCACCAACTCTGCTCCTTTTCCTTCTCTAGGCACCTGTCACCACTGTCCCTGACAGCAAGCCAAGTGACTAAAACTGGGGAAACTGAGTCAAGGCTTTGGAGACTGTTCATCATCACCCTCTCCACTAGCTGGCAGACGGTAAACTACGATCATCCTCCCAGGCTTCTGTCCCAGGGTCACTAACTGGAGGCCCAGCTTTCACCCCGACTCTGCTGTACCGGCATCATTCTCTAGCAAGATCCTTGCCATCAGGTCAGTGAGTCAGGGCCATGGGGGCTGGCAGGTGGTAGAGGAAGACAGCACATTCCCAGGACAGCTACAGCCTGCTCTCAGTGCTAGAGTTCCTAGTGCTAGGCAGGGCCTCTGTGGTCCTCCTTTGCCCCTCCCTAGTTTGGATTTTTGGTGCTTGCTTTATTTTATAGTCTTTAATCTGCATCTTGGTGTAAAAGNGCTGGTTTGTGTCAGAGAACAAATTGCACTTTGGCCTTAATAGCACCATCCACCCTGCTGAAGCCTTTGACAGTTCTATCACGACTCCAGCAGTTAGAAAGTAACCCTTCTAGGAGGTGTCCCCTGGCCACCCCTTTGCATTCTNCTGTTCTCTGTCTCACTGGACATCTGCATGGCATTAGNTTGGTTTAGAGGAAGTGGCCTTGGTCACTTTACCTCCTGGAGAAAATGTGACCAGCTACAGCCACAGAGGAAGTTGAATTACAGCAGTGTAGCCCCTTCCTTTATACCGCCGGTTCCCAAGTGATGACACAGAGACTTTTTATTAATTATGAAAGCTTGCCTTAGCTTAGGCTTGTTCCCAACTAACTCTTATAACTTACATTAACCTGTTTATTTTAATCTACATTCTGCCACATGGTTTGCTATCTCTCCTCCATATGGTATGTTTGACTTCCTCCGTGTCTAGCTGATGAATCCTGCGCACCTCTGCTTCCTCCCAAAATTCCTATCTCTCTCTGGAAGTCCCACCACCCTCTCCTGCCTAGCTANTGGCCATTCAGCTCTTTATTAAACCAATCAGAAGGTGCCTTAGGCAGGTGAGGTAAAACAGAGACATCTTCACATTGTACACAACACAGCAGGAAGGCNAGTTAACNTTCCCAAGGTTACAGAGCTAGTNAGGGAGTAGATCNTGTNGTTAGCCTTGTGGCTGTAGCACTGAGTTAGACTTCTTCAGTTTCTGTCTGATGCTTCCCTGTCCCATCATTCCAGTTACACTCAGTTATCTAGCCCAGACAGCCCCATCTTCCTGCCCAGTGACCCAGCAGAAGACTGGCTCTTGGCCAAGACCTGGGTGCATCACTCAGAATTGCTGGTGCACGAGATGGTCACTCATCTGCTCTGAACACAGTTCCTTTGTAGCGGCTACCCATGTGCCACTCCATCCTCACTACAGGGAGGAGCCCTGTCTCCATGCCCAGAGCTGCAGAAGACTTAGGCTGCCTCTTCTGACTTCCGGCTCTAGCTCCTGGTGGCCACACCCTCCTTATTTCTGCTACACCTTCCACATCAGCACCCAGCAAAGCTCTGAGACAAGCTGAGGGCTCTCTGGCCTTTACAGTCCACATCACTGGGATGGGGACTCCTTGGAGCCAGTCACCAGAAGGCTAGTGGCCTCTGCCTGTCCCTCCAGCTGTCTGATCTAAAGNTCCAGGATTTCCCCCACTACTATTACCAAAACTGTGTGCTGCATATCTGAGCCACCACAGACAGGTGAAGCTCCCCTGTGGCCTAAGGGCTCTGAAAGTCTCACTCTCTGCCACACCTCTGNTGGGCTGTTTATCATTCTCCCCACCTCACCCTCATAAACCCCCGTCTGGATTCTCAGGACCTTCCTTTTACTTCCCAGCTGTGGGACCTTGGATAAGTCTCTTAACCTCTCATGTCTATTTCCTCACGTGATAATGTAGGAAAGTTGAGCACCTGTCTCATAAATTGCTGTTAAGACTAACTGCAAAGCCCTAACATCAGACACAGGTGAAGCGGACACGCTTTCTGAGTGTGAGCTGTTAATGTGATTGTTATCATCAGGTATGGTGCATGATTGTTCACCCACACACAGTCACTGCTCCACACTAAGTCTTCACTAAGTCCACACTGCTCTCTTTCTCCCCCAGGGAGGTGTCCTTGGGTTACACGTAGCTCTCATCTTCACTCTGGATAGTTGGTCTCCTTTCGGTCCCCACCTCCTCCATTAGCCTGCCTAAGGACCTCTGTACTCCCTGGCATTATGACAGTGCTACTGCTGTTCCGGAGACTCATGTGGCTCCCAGCATGTGTGTGTGTGTGTGTGTGTGTGTGTGT
Source organism: Neotoma lepida (assembly GCA_001675575.1). Lineage (NCBI taxonomy): Eukaryota > Metazoa > Chordata > Mammalia > Rodentia > Cricetidae > Neotoma > Neotoma lepida. Next base: position 401,873 of record LZPO01078627.1, read on the forward strand.
GTGTGTGTGTGTGTGTGTGTATATGCTCATGTGTGTTTGGATGCACACACCTGTGTACACACAGAGGACATCAGATCCCTCAGAAGTGGAGTTACAGGCATTTGTGGGATGCTTGTTACATCAGTGCTGGATCCAAACTCCAGTCCACACTGCTCAGCAAGGCAAGCAGACATCACTACCGAGCCATCTCTCCAGCCCCGCCAGGTTTTTTGNTTTGTTTAGGTTTTTGTTTTTGTCATAATCAGCTGACGAGTTGTTAATGTCTTAGCCCCCTAGGATCTTCCTCTTTCCACCCCTCCTCTACTTCAGTGTTGATAAGTCATTTGACCAAATAAAATAAAATAAAATAAACATTGCCAGCGATTAAAACACATCTGCAGGCCTACAGGGCCTTGAGTTTGCACACACACACACACACACACACACACACACACACACACACACCATGAGGAGCACAGCCTCCAGGTCACACACCACATGATGCGCTGTTTTTCCTCTTTGGCTTCCCTTTCCTTTTCTGGAGCAGCGACTTCACCCCTCTTCCCTGGGCCACAGTGATGCCTTCTAACTGTTAGTCCGCATGTTCTCCTAAATCCCAGGCTTTGTGAGTGAGTAGGACTGTCTCGTCCCCAGCAAGAGCACAGTGAGCAAGGACTCAGAGCTCCAGACCTGGCCAGTTTTGTTTGTTGTTGTTTTTAGATTTATTTAATTTTATATGTATGTTTTGCTCACATATATGTCTGTGCACCTCATGTGTGCCTAGTGCCTGTGGAGGTCAGAAGGTGACATCAAATCCCCTGGTTTTGGAGTTCTGGATAATTATGAGCCACTATGGGTNCTCAACTGCTGAGCCATCTTTCCTGCCCCCAGGAGGTTCTTCTATGAGGCTTTTCTGAGTCATGAACTTAAGCAAGGCATCCATCTCTGGCCAGACCCCCTGTTGTGTGACAAATTTTCCTGGGGAGATGCAACACACACACACACACACACACACACACACACACACACAGGCCTAATCACACTGAAAGGAAGCCCACAACAGATCGAAGAACAGATCCCACCAAAGTCCAAGTCCAACTTGGTAAACCAACGAGTTTTATTGGGGTTACTAACAGGAGTATGGGTAGGTGGTTACTTACAGAAGCAAAAATGACTCAGAGATCACTTCATCACCAAAGCCCACTCCAGCATGGGCTGTTGCCTATGCTCTTAAAAGCTGGGAGCCTGGAACACACTGCACAGCCTGCAGGTAGCTCAAATGGGTTGGAGAGTNCCCCTTCCAGGCAGCTCAGCAGGCCTCTGCTTTTTCCACGTGACTAGACTTAACTGACAGCCCTCTTCCCAGCTTTGCTTCTCTGAGATTGACTAGCAGGCCTGTNACTGTTTATATACTCTTGGGGATGGGAAGGGCCTGGAGGAGCTGGTCAGTTTCAGGGACTTCCGGAAGCCATTTGGAGTTGTTTGCTTTCTGTCCTGAGTAGTTTCCCTGATGTGGATCAGTCTTGGAGGAAACTGCTATAAACCCCTGCAGATTCCATTTCCCTNGGACAGCCTCCNCTTGGGCCTCAGCTGGGTTCTCTCCTCCCTCCTGCCTTCNGTGAACTCAGCTGCGCTGCCTCATCTCACCTTACCGTGGTCATAGTCACTTGTTCGGTGGCCCCGATGAATCAGTATCACACCTAGGGTGGCAAACAGCATCACAGGAGGAGGGGACCGAGCGCAAGCACCAGTAGATCTGTACTGACTAAATTTGGGGTGTCAGCTTGACTTCAGTTCCTGGATGCCCAATATTCCTACCCATCATGCTGCTACCCCGAGCCATCACCAAAAGTCAAGCAGACTTGGCAATCTCACTTTCTGAGGTCAGTGTCCCGTACCATGCTCTGGTGCTCCATTGAGACATCAGCAATGAAAGGGAAGCCCAGGGTGGGGATNGGAGGGAGTCTTGGGACAACAGTAGGTTATTTGAAGAGTGCCCTTGGCAGCGTGGGCTCCTTGGAGTGACTTAAGGGAGCTTGTGGGTGTGACTTAGGGTAATATGGAATCCTAGTAGGTGGAGCTGAGTCTTCTAGCTGAGTTTTGATAAGTGTGGCTTGGGGCAGTTCAGGTTTCTTGTTAGCCTGAACCGTTTCAGAAAATTTGTCACACAACAGGGGGCCTGGCCAGAGATGGATGCCTCATTTAAGTTCACGGTCTTTTGTTCAAGTNGTGTTTGGCTTGTGTTTCAAGTTGGACTCATCTTGGGGTCTGACTCCCCTAGGTAGGGATTGAGGAACTAAGTCTCTGTAGGAGGGCACTTTGGAGGGACCAGATCTGTGAGTTAAAAGGTGGGGTCCAGGTCCCAGCAGTTTTCCTCTGTCCGCACCCTCAGCAGTGCCTGGGCACCTACCCAGACAAGCACTTCACTGAGGACACTCCACGGTAGAAGCCACCTGGCCTGATTCTCTAGGGCTACTAAGGATTGGAACCNGGAAGTGGAACCTAGTGCTGCCCTGTGCTTACCCGGAAGGCAAAGAAGAGCACGTGATCACCCCCAGACCACAGCCTGCTGCCCAGGAAACTGCCACACACGCTCAGCACCAGCACAGCGTTTGAAGTGATTTTATTGGAAAATAGGAGGCAGTGTATGGAAAGGTAGGCAGAAGGGTGGAACTAGATAGAAATGCTGTTCTCAATCAGCACCGGGTCCAGGTAGTAGTACGGGAGGGTGAGGCACTTATTGCGCTGCCGGATGTTGTGAGAGATCTGGGCGAGGTTCCGACGGAAAGCCTCAATACTCCTCCGAGGGGCCTCCTCCACAAAATGGATGTCTGGGAAGTGGCCAAGTGGCCGCTGCAGGACAAAGAACCAGGTGCTGGGACAAAGCCATATTACCCAATCCTTTCTGCAGCCTCCCACTTCCTGTTCCCGGTCCCTGACACCCCTCAACCATCCTCGCCACACACACCCCCGCCCATGCTCAAGAGCCCCCGCACCCTNTCATCAGGCTCCCTGCAGAGGGTCCAGAGCACTAAGAGCACAATGCATGTGGTCTTCACGTCCGGCAAGGTGTCCATGTAGGTCTGCAGAGTGGTCTGTCCCTTGCACTGCATGGGTGGGTTCCGCATGGACGATGGGAAGTTGGGCATCCAAGAGGTGAACTCTAGCTGGAGTGGAGTAGAAGAGGTGTTCTGGGTGACAAGACGCTGAGTTCCCACAAACCAAGCCTGGGTACCCCTCTCCAGTGGTTGACTGGGACCCCTGCCCCAGAAGACCCTAGCTTGGATCGATGGAGCTGATACCACTGGTGGGCCTGCAGGTAGGCGGGGCAGAGAAACTGGGCCAGGGTTACAATTGACACTGAGGTTAAAGAGGGACTCGGTTGAGACAAGCTGGGGCTGGACCAGGGCTAGAGATTGGCTTGAGGTTGGAATCTGCTGTTTAGGAGGACTGGGGCTGAGGCTGGTGAGCACAGGTACCTGGCCTGTGTTGACAGCTGCATGCCTGGCAGAACAGGTGTACATGACCATTGTGACATATTCGATCAGCTCAGGTATAGTTCGCAAGCAGGTGGGAAANCCTGAGGGATTGTGAAACAGACCATGCCATGTTAGTCCCAAACTAGGCCTGGTGCCCAGCAGAGGGCGCCTCTATTCCCAGCCGCCTATCTTGTCAATAGTCCAAGTGGCTGCTTGCCATATTCAACCTGCTCTGCCCTCCTGTGGCCAAAAACCTTCCTCCCTAATCCAGCCGAGGACTGCGTGCGTTCCATCATTTCCAGCCCTTTGCTAGCTGTGGAATTCTCTGCATCCTCACAGCCCTTATCCTACTCAAGTCNCCCTCACCTCTCTCCTGGATACCAAAACATNATCCTAAACTGTCTGGCCCATCTACGTGGGCTGATATTCTAACACGTAAGGCTGATCTTTTTGCAGAACTCTCAGTGACCCCTCTGACCCTCAGGATAGTCCTAAACTCCTCAACCAGGGTGTGTGGCTTGGTTTCTGCCATCAGGAGTCTGCTGACCTCCACCCTCAGTCCCAGAAGCAAGAGGACACCTTCCCTATGCCACCTCTGGCTTTTGGGCTTTTCTGCATGTAGCTCACACTCAGCAGCATGGTCCCCATGTGCCCCTCCATCAGGAAAGGACACGTGCTGACCTCATCGCACACAGCTCTTACTAAATGTCACCCAAGATGCCCAATCTCAGTCAGGCCATGACCTGGTTTCTCCACTCCCACCACGCGCCCACTACTCCAAGCTGGGTGAACTGCCTCCTTGGGCTCTTCCAGATCCTTCATTCCTGCCTCAGGCTCCCCTAAACTGCTCTGGTTCTGCCATAGGGGAAATGCTTATTTACCACTGCAACCCCTCCAGGCCAGTTCATGAACATCATGAACATCATGAACATGGCGACAGCAGGACCCATCTTGTTCCCCTTTGCACCCTCAGCAGCCAGCAGCCGTGTATCACAGCTGCTCGATAAGCATTTGCTGAGTGTGTACCTAAGTGATACGTCCTCATGATGCTTTCCACACTCTCCTGGAGCCAGCCATCCCCCTACCCCAACCCTAGCTCTTCAACTACCATAAACTGCCTTATATTGTCCTTCCTCATTGAACGTCACGACCCATTTCCCAGCCCACAAAGNCTTGTTTCTAGGAAGGACTGGGACCCTTCCAGGTCTCAGCGGAGACAAGGTGTAGCCCCTGAACTCAGACAAGTCACAGTACTTTGTCCCCTACCAACCCCAGCTGCTGCTCCAGGGCTCAGGGCAAGGTCCTGTAAAGATCCTAGGACAGACAATGCTTGGGCCTTCTTCAGCCCACAGGGAGATAGGCACAAGCCAGGAAGGTCCTGGGGGACATGCCTGGAGATGCCCCCTGAGCCCCAGGCCCCTGGGGGCTCCCATGCCCGTACCTGAGCTCTCTCGCTCCAGCAGGCACTCCTTGAATATCTCTTGCACCCAGCACTGCAGTTCCGGGTCATTCTCCACGGCGGCGTCATTCGGGTAATAGTAAGTGATGATCTCTGTGACATACCTGCACAGGAGATGGAGCCTCAGTTTAGAGTTTCTCCCACATCCCCAGGTCACGCTGGCTTTGGCTGGCCTCAGAGCCACCCCAGCCAGGCCTGTAGTAGGCAAGGCCTGTGGAGGCTATGGACGAGACCAGAAACTACTTAGGCTTTTTGTAAAGTGTAAACAGAGTTACTCTTTCTTTCCGAAGAAAGAGCTGGGGGAAGGGGGGCCTCAAGCAGCTCTGAGCCCCGGAGGGATCTGTCCCACAGAGCTAGGCTGGAGGCCAAATCGAGGATGATGGGTCCATCAGGCACAGGCAGCAGATGTCTGAACAACCCCAAGGCCCAGGTAATACCCAAGCCCAAGTCCTTAAAAGTTCCCACACCCCTGCAGCATTCCAGATGTCTGTCTACCTGAGTACCACCTGCTGCTGTTCCCACCTCACCTCTCCATCGCATACCACACCGCCAAGCTGTCGTCGCGGAAATAATACCCAGGCAGGTCCTGGACCCCGCGCTCCACAAAGTCATTGGGGATGCAGAGGCTTTTGTAGGTGAGCTCAGAGAGAGCCCGAACCATCACCTGTGCGAAACCCTCTAGGCCCAGGGACATGGCCTTGAGGGAGAAAGTACTACGTGAGCATCCCTCTGAGCCTACTCCCTAAATGCTGTATTANCTCAGTCCCTCCAGGACTCACCCTGGGCCCAGCCTGCCCAAGGTCCAGGGACCTTTACATTCCAAGCCCTGTCTCTGTACCCCACATAGCACCCTCTCAAACACTACCTGGGCCCCACCCCAAAATCTTAAACAAGTGGAAGCTCTGCTTTAAGACTAACTACAAAGGCCAGAGGAAAACAAGTGTCTTGTTGGAGTCCGGGCAAGAGTCTTACCCTGGCGGAGAGACCCCCCTTGTTGAGAAGGAGGGCTCGTCCAATGCTATTGATCTGGACGTTGTATCGGGTGTGAGGAATGAGGAGCTGGGCAGGAAGGCAAGGAAGACAATGAGAAGAGCTGAGATTGCTCCGAGGACCTCAGCACGCCTACACCTGCAACACCGGACCCCCCCACCCCAGCACTTTGGGAAGTCTCCACTGCAAAGCCCTCTTTGGGGATTCCCCAGATGCCTCCCAGGGCTCACTGAACCCCCACCCTACCCACAGAGCAGACCCAGAAGCTTTCAAAACCCCCTTCCCCCAAAGCCTATACCTTATACAGAGGATGGCACATGGGCAGGTTCCTCAGCAGGGCCAGACAGAAAGCTTCCCCAATGAGGTGGCTCTCCAGCAAGTGTGCAATGGCCTCATGGCTGTAGAACTCAGCATGGCGTACCCATGTCTTAGCCAACAGCCAGTCCCATTCGGAATCATTGGGCAGAAAGATGGGACAATCAGGCCCAGGGGTCTGGCTGAGCTGNGGTGGGGGATGAGGGGGGTTAGTAAGGGTAGAAACCTGACAGAAACTTCCACTGGAGGAGGTAGAGTTCTGTACCCCCGTCCCTCTGTCTTTTGAGCAACCCAGGATCCTCCTTCTTCCCCCACATTCGCTTTTATTATGCCCTGTGCCTGACACATCTTCCTGGACCTATCTCTGCCCAGCAACTCCCACTTTCTTTAAGACAGATCTCTGAGTTCGAGACCAGCCTGGTCTACAGAGCAAGTTTCAGGACAGCCAAGGTGAAACTCTGTCTTGAAAAACCAAAAGAAGAAGGAGAAGCAGCAGCAGCAGCAACTCCGGCCACCGAATCATGATGGTATACATCCTGAATTCCAGCACTCTGGAGCGGAAGCAGATGGATCTCTGTGAGGTCCAAGCCAGCTTAGTCTACACAGTGAGTTCTAGGCCAGCCTGGAGTAGATAGTAAACTCCTGGCTAAAGAAGGGAGAGGGGGAGAAGGACGAAGGGGGGGGGAGAGGAAGAAAAGGAGAGGGGAGGGGAGGCAGTAACAGCAGAGGGGGTGGGTGGGGGCTGGCTCAGAAACTCTTTTGACAATCCTTCTACCACAACCTCCATCGCCACTGGGTCAGGCACCATTCGAGATCAAGGTGCCCAGTTCCTGGGCTTGGGAGAGGGGGGAAACTCATTGAAATCTAGCCTGCGTTGTTCCACTTCTGAGCCAGATCATCAGGGCTTGGCTGGAACCTCCAGAAAAGAACCTTTTCCTAACTTATAAATGACCCTCATGAGGACCCGTGAGGAAGGAACTCCTCAGTTTCTTTTCTTGCCAGACCACAAGACTAGGAAGCTGCTGAGTGGGAAGCCCTCAGTGCTTCAGCAGAGGTTCTTCTGCAGGAGGAGGAGTGAATGCCATCAAGAAGACAAGCTCCACCCACCTGGCCCACAGACATCTGGTCATCTATGTGCACATACTCACAGCATGCACATTTCACACCTGGGGCTTACAAATGAGAGCACCACAGGGCCCCAGATTCGTGTATAGGTACAAAATATAATGGCAACACCCAGGTGTACACATGTAAGGAGATGGGTTCTCATTCTAGGCTCCACACAACCACACATGGGTCAGCTTATGCGTATACATGGGAATCTTCTCAGATGCATGCACAGGGCTGTATGCAGGATTTACACATGCATACACACTGGCATGAACATATACTTGCCCACATACAAGTACACAGGCTTACACAATCATAAACATACAGAGGGACATGTATGCACATGGGATCAGCACTGGCCACATGCTCACATAGTAGCCCCACTCTCACTTTCCCTTAGTACCTGAATGGCAATGGGCATCATGTTGCCATCAGGACCAAAGTGCAGCAAGCAGAGGGGGGCACAGTGGTGCTGCTTATGACCATTGAGCTCCACGGTCGGGATGCCCTCCAAGATGCGGTAGTCTGCCAGGTAAATGTTCCCCTTCTGGAAGGGGATCACAATGGGCAAGCAGTTAGTTACTAAGATAGGGTATCTACAAGCCAGGCCTTAGGTGCAGAGTGCACTGCCCACCAAGGCTCAGTGGTGGNATGGGGATAGGGAAGTGGGGGGTGCTGGTATGGGTGAGACTCAAATGGACCTTGTCAATGGAGAGGCATAGAGAGTCCCAAGAAGAAGCCAAGGACAATGCCCAGGGTAAGCCAGAGAGGGCCTCACCTCTAGCTCTGCTTGTAGGCATGTTCCCTCACCCAGGAATGGGGCCACCATTTCATCTGTAACTGGGAATTTGTCTGGGATCTGCGTACATCTTCGGATCAGGCCTGGGTTGAGGCCATTGAGGTACTGGTACCCAAAGAAGCTGTCCTCTGTCCAGTGCTCAGCCACATACTCTGAGGGGACAGCACAGGGATGTCACAGGGAAATCCAGCACCCTCTCAGGGATGGAGATTCATAAGACAGAAAATAGTGGACATCAAGATGACTCTGGAATGACCATGAAGTCCCTAGCTTTGCATTGAATGACCAGAGGGACACAGGATGATGATTTTCAAGAAGGGTCAAAAACAGCGTGCCCACCTGATTCTCAAATGACCCTTCAGTTGCTCCCATTGAACCCACTGATCCCAGGAAATAAGGCTGCCTCTTGCCCCAGAGACCGCCTGGCTGTCTCATGTTCTATTAGGATGATCCACCCCACTGGGCGGTGGTGGCGCAC
>LZPO01078627.1:410615-434909 GCA_001675575.1 Neotoma lepida
AAAAAAAGGATGATCCACCCCATACCAGAGACAACAGTCTTGGTAGCAGGGAAGATATTCCTAATGTCCTTCAGTCTCTTCCAGGAACGTTTGCGATCCACCAGGCCTCGAAGTTTGAAAGCCAGTGCCCTAGAAGGTGNAATGCAAGGCGTAGCATGTCAAAGGGTGCTAGGTACACAGAGAAAATGATAGGGCCGCCTACTCCCTGGAGTCTCTGGGCCCCAGGGTCTCTAGATCCCACGTCTCGGGACCTTTTTTTCTCTGTCTGTGAGTGTCAAGTGTCAGGTTTTCTACTCTGCTTTTCCAACTCCCCCAGTCTGTGACCTGAGGCCATTCTGAAGGTGGGTGGATGGCGAGGGCTGTCTCCGCAGGTNCCCTCACTCTTGCATACTCACATGGGCCCTAGGCGGTAGAAGAACGAGGCTGTCTTGACGAAGGAGAAACGAAGATTTGAGTTTAAGAATCTGGTGGCCTTAATGTTGATAAGAATTGGGAATCCTGGAATATAACCATTCCACCTGTGGGGAAAGAGCAGGGCTGGAGCCTGGAACCTGCTGTCCAGGGGGCAGGGAGGAGCAGATACCAGTCTTACAGAGGAGGGGCTAGGCCGGCTTCTGATCCTTACTCAGGCCNGTTGGGATTGCGGCACCGTCGGGCAGGAGGGCGATAACTGGGAATGTCCACGTAGTTGGGAAGGCCAGGAACGAAGACCCTCCAGCTGTAAAGAGAATCCGAGTTCATGGGTCCTGACGCCCAGGCATTACTCTAGACAGGGCACAGCTGTCCAGACCCACCTCCAAGCCCTGGACACCCATGGCACCCTCCCACTCACTGGTAGAAGTCCTTCTTGGCTCTGATCTCTTCTTGTCTGTGTTCCAAAAGGATGGGGAGTGTGTCATCTGCTGTTGTCTTTCCTATATGAGACCAGGGAGGAGGCTCAAGGCTGTCCCTCTCCCCTGCCCACCCCTGCTGGCTCCAAAGAGAAGGCATTCACTTCCATCCCCAGGTCAGCTCTCAGGAGGGGGCTAAGGATAGGGAAAGACCCCCTTTAGGAGAGAGACTACATCTCCCTGCTAAAATCTCCGCCATACTCCTGCTCTACCCTTCAGGTTCTCTGTGAAGTCTCTCTTTTAGATCCCCGGAAGACGTGGTAACCAATAGTTCTGGAGAGTTCATGTTGCAAGGCACTTTCTAACACACTGTGTTTATATGAATAATTTAAGACACACAGGAACAACCTAATGAGATAGATGAATAACCCCTTTCCACAAATCCAAAATATAAAAGTCTGTAGAAATCCAGTTTGTTTCACAACAAACTCATTGGTTGGAATCTAAATTTACCTGAAGCTACGTATAGGATTTGTTTGCAACAGGATTTCGATATGTATTTCAGGCTGGCCTTGAACTCATGATCCTCCTGCCTCAGCCTTCCAAGTGCTGGGGTTGCAGGCCTGCACCACTGTGCCTGGATATATATAGTCTTTACTTAACTCACCTGGTATAACTATAGCTTTGAGTAGAAATGTTAGTATGTGTGATTAGGAATACCCTAGTGATAGAAACTTCACATCATGTATGTGTGTGTGTGTGTGTGTGTTTGACACATTTCTAGTCTAAAAATCCAAAATGTTTCCAAATCTAAAGCTTCTTGTGTGCCAATAGAATACCACAAGTGGAAAATTCCACACCTTGACCTCATGTCACAGTAAAAAATACAAGTACACTAAAATATTGTATAAATACCTTCAGCCTAAGTGTAAAAGGTATAAATAAAACATAAAGAAATCTGATGTTTAAACTTGAGTCTCATCCCTGAGGTAGCTCATGTATATGCAAATATTTTTTTAAAAATCCAAAACGCTTTTGATCCAACCATTTCAGATAAGAAATATCCAACCTGTAGATACAAAGATAAAAATAAAAAAAATATGCATCTGGGGCTGAAGAGATGACTTGGTAGTTTAGAGCACTTGCTGTTCTTGTAGAGGACCCGGGTTTGGTTTCCAGTACCCATAGGATATTGGGCCCTCTTTTGGCCTTCTTGGGCATCAGGCATGCATGTAGTACACATACATGCAAGAAAAACATTCAAACACATAAAACAAAAATAAATATTTTTAAAATGTGTCTCTATATTGTACATACACACATATGTACATATATGCACAGATGAACATATACATATATGTAGCTTCTAGAGAAAATCTAAATTTCAAAATACTTCTGGCCCTAACAATTTCAATTAGAAACTGTCCTGTCATGCCCATTTATACCAGGGGAAAACAGTATTACCAGGAAAAAGCAGCAAAGTTGTGATTTGGCCCGAGGCAGGCTGCTTCTGGCCCTCATGCCCCACCTGGTAACAGCCTTGCCAGCTGAGCCTCTTCGCAGGTCCTTTTGGGAGTTATGTCACTGCGTCTTTACACTACTGCTATGCAGTGGGTTCTGTTGTTCATTCATTTTACAGATGAAGGCACCAAAACTTAAAAAGACCATAGAAATGTGCCGAGATGTCCAGAAAATGAATGACTGGCAATGACACTCCAGATCCAACTCTCTCCAGCCTCCTGACTGACCGCCCCAGGCTGGTCTGTGTCCATCGTTTCTCTTAGGGCCCTCACCTTACTGAGGTGTAAGTAGCCTCCGCTCCTCCTATTGCACTCTGGGAACGGTGCCCCCTGGAATTACGCAACCCAGATCCCCAGCTTGGCTTCGTCCCAGGGGCGGAAGCCCAACTCCTTCGAGGGCCCAGCAGATGACTCAAGTCTCCCTGCCCTGGTGTTGCGTGGCAGCCACCCCACCCAACCCCATTCTTGCCCAGCCAGCTAGTGTCACCTGCCTGCCTGTCCCCTGCCCGTCCCCTTCCATGCCACACAGACCTATCACCATGGGAAGGTACTCTGCGTCCCCAGTGACTCTCATGATGACATCCTCACCCTCCCCTACACCAACCTCCCCAGCTTCAGCCTCTCCTTTCCCCTTGGCTTGGGCCCCATTCCCTCCTCCAAGGAGAATATTCTAGCACCNGGAAATGAATAGGTAGTCTTCTGCAGAAAGGATGGGGTCCAGACACCAGCATCCTCAGTCACACCCTCCCCACTGAGAAAGAAGCCTGCAGAAGCTCCAGAGGTAGAGCCACGGGATATAAGAGAAGACGTACATCGTGCCGCCATCCACAGCCACATTGAGGAAGCTCACTCTAGTGGCTAGATGAAGACTTATGGCAGAGGTAGATGTGTGCAGCTCAGGCACTCAGCTCTCTCCCTTAGGAGCAACCACACGGAAAAAGCTTTGCTCTGCCACAAGGTCTGTCATTCCCTCCATCCAGGAGCAGCCAGGAAGCCTGAATGAATAACAAGGTCTCCTATGGGATCAGGGAAGACCCTTGATGGGTAAAGGAAGCCTTCCGGGATAGCAATGAATCCTGTTAAGAAACTAAGGTGTCTCCTTGGAATAGTAGAGTCCTCTGGAGCAACATAATGGCGCATTAGTGTGTGTGTGTGTGTGTACATATATATTATGATATATATTTATATATAATAATATAATATAGCTAAGAAACTAATAGGANTTCTAAGTATAACACAGATCTGGCTGGAACAATGGGGCATCATAGATAGATAGATAGATAGATAGATAGATAGATAGATAGATAGATGATAGATAGATAGATAGATAGATAGATAGATATAGATAAAATGGGGCATCATATGTTGAACATCAGATGTTCAACTAGGAAACCACTAAGAGTATAGCTCAGTGCTTGCATAAAGCCCTGAGTTCAAATCCCTAGTATCACAAAAGGAAAGAAAATCAGGCCAATGAGATTAGTTGCATGGGTATGGCCTTTCCTGCCAAGCCACATAACTGAGTTTGATCACCAGGATTCACACGGTAGAAAGAATCAGCTCTCACAAATTGTCCTTTGATCTCCATTGTCACACACAAAATAAACAAACAAACAAACAAAAAAGCATCAAAATCATACACAAGGCTTGGCATAGTAGCACATGTCTTTAATCCCAGCACTCAGGAGGCAGAGGTAGGAGGATCTCTGTGAGATCATTGGTCTACATAGTGAGCTCAGGACAGCCAGGAATACACAGAGAGACCCTTTCTCAAACAAACAATCAGACCATATACAACACCTTGGTGACCTGGAGAGCTAAGAAACTAATAAGACTTCTAAGTAGAACATAGATCCACCTGGAACAATGGAGCATCCTATTGTAGAAACAGAATCCTGCTCCAGAAAGCTACTGACGTCTTTGTAGCATGCCAGGCATCCAATAGGAGTCAAGAGAGAGTGAAGCATGAAGGGGAAGAGTGACCTGGGAATGCTCTCTGCTACATGATGCTGATAGTGGTCCCTGGGCCTCATGCACTTGGGTTCCTCCAGTGTGCAGCCCCAAGCTGGGCCCAGAGCAGCAACAGTGACTGAGGATGACCATGGCAGGAGATCCCTGGAGTTCCTAGTGCCTGACTGGCTTGATAGGATCCCGGAATGGCCAATCTAGTGTAGCTGGGCTAGAGTGAGGAAACTCACTGCATAGGATACGGTGGTTGGTGCTGGCTCACCTGTGGCCTCCCGGAGTGCCAGGGTCTCATAACCATCTATCCACTGGTAAGCTGGGAAGTGGTAGACACGGCAGTTGGGGGCACAGATCTGTACATAGTTGCAGTACCAGGGGTCCTTTGGTAAGAAGGAATGGGGCTCCTTGTGCAGACGGATGATGATAAGCTCCCCCAGGTCCTGCTGGCACTGCACGGTATACTCATCCACCTGCACAAAACATAGGGGCTGACCAGTTCCTCAGATCTTCCACGAGGCATACCCTTTACCTAGGCCCTGCTCATGTTAGTGATGCGCACCTCCTGAACTGAAGATTGCACAGAGCAAAGACGAGGAGCTGATACAAAGGAGTCAAAGGCCAGGGCTTCCTAGCATCCTTCAGTCTTAGAGTGGAAAGGTAGGGTCCCCCCAGGTCCTTCTCCCACTTCTTAAGAAAAATGTAAAAATTCAGAAGTGGCCACACAGATGGAGGAGCCTATTCAGGTCACATAGGAGCAAGTGGCTATCAAAATCACAGAGTGTCTTCCATCAGGGCAAAGCAGGTCCCCACTGGCCAGGCTGGTCGGATGCCATTTGAAGTCACAGAGAATCCAATGCAAATGGAAGCCAGTTGTGATGCAACTTGGCTGAGGAAGAGTACGAATGAGAGAGAGGAGTGAGGACGGAGGGAGTGGAAGAGGCCTGAGATGGATGAGTTCAGAGAGGAAGAGAGAGAGAGAGAGAGAGAGAGAGAGAGAGAGAGAGAGAGAGAGAGAGAGAGAGAGAGAGAGAAACAGGAGGGAGAAGGATGGTTGTTTGGAAGGGAAGAGAGAAGAAGAGGGAGCAGAGGCGAGCATGAGTGTGTAGTGGGGAGAGGGGAGCGAACCACTTGGGAGTCCACAGCGGCTCTCCACTCCCCTGGCCCAGCTCTGGTTCCCTCCCGGATACCTCCATCCATTCTGAGCATTCATCCATCCTGGGTGACACACACACTTACCGCCCCAGTGGCAAAGTCTCTCCCAAAGTGGTTCAACAGCTGCTTATGGCTCTCTCCTTCGGTCCCCACGATGGTCAGTGAAATGGAGTCCAGCGTCCCCGAAAAGAAGTCAGTGCCCGTGGCCACCTTGACTTTGTAGGTGGCCATGGCCGCTCTTCAGGAGGTGAGAGAGAGCTCAATCCCGGACACTAATGGCTAGAGCTACACAGTTGGAAACAACGTAGGCAAGGGAAGCCAGGCAGAGAAGANTTGACTGGGTCAAACCCCGCGATGGAATAGTCAGCGGGCACTACTGNCCCGAGGATGCCTCTGGAGCCGGGAGCAGCTGCAGCCCTTGGCGGGCGGGATGTGAGCCGAGCCGCGCAGGTGGGGCGGGGCCGGGCCAGTGGCTGGTGAGCAGGCGTCTGCTCTTGAACCCTATAGGAGCTGATGGGGAGGAACCACAGGCAGGGCGCTAGGTCTGCCTCTGAGAGGGCGGATGGAAGATGCTGCGGCTGAAGCAGCCTTCAGGGTGTGGGAGCTGTCCAGGCTGAGCTAGGGCCCCAGGGAAGTTGGGGGAGGGGGCGGGGCAGGGACTTCAGATCTTTATCAAACTAATAAGCTCCTTCGTCCTGTTCGCCCCCATCAGCTGCAGCGCCAGGCACCCCTGCTGAGCCTGGCCGAAGTCAGAAGTGACCTGCTTTGGAAGGCNTGAGTGATACAGATGTGCTGTCCAGTGTCCTCCCGGAGATGGCTCTCGCGTTTGTATTGGAACCTAGGACATGTCAGGAAGACTGTTGAAGCCAGAGACTAAAGACCACAAGGATTAGGGAGGCCCTAGAGGGCTACGGTGAAAAGATTTGGAGCTGGAAGCGGGGTCTGTTGTTTCTTTCCCAGCCAGTATTTACTTAGGAGTAACTGATACTGAATACACAGTTAGAAGACACAGTGAAAAGTTGGGGCAGGAGAATTAGGGTTNGAGTTGCAATTCAGTGGTAGAGAACTTGAAGAGAATGCGGGAGACCCTGAGTTCAATCCCCAAACCCCAGAAGGAACACTTANGCTAGAGTCATGCNTGGTGGTGCACACCTCTAATTCCAGCTACTTGGGAGGCTGAGGCAAGTACTTCTAAAGCCTGAGCTACACACAGGCAGACCATCTCACCAAAAATAAATAAAAAAAGGAAAAGAACAAATAGAATTATGATTTTTTTAAAAAAAAAACTTTTTGTTTTAGACATATGGATGTCTGTGCACCACTTGGGTGCCTGGTGCCTGCAGAGGCCAAAAAGTGGCACTCGATCCCCTGGAACTGGAGTTATAGAAGGTTTTAAGCCACCGTGTGGGTGGTTGGAATCAAACCCCAGTCCTCTGGAAGAACAGCAGTGCTCTTAACTGCTGAGCCATGCCAGGCCCCAAATTAAGATATTTTTTAGGTGAATGCCCTTGAGATTATATGGAATGAAAGATGCCATACATTCAGACATGAAATGCTTTCTTATTCCATTGATCCAAAGTTCCAGAACAGACAAAACTCAGTGCCTCTTACACAATTCAGACCAGTGAGTACTTCTGGAATGGGGAAGGCATCTAGGCAGCTAGAATGTTCTCTTGGCTGATCAGGCTGATATACAGGGCCTGTCTCTTATACACATCTGATGTGTATAAGAGACAGCATTTTGGCTGTGCATGATGGCTCATGCCTTTAATTCCAATACTCTGGAGGCACAGGCAAATGGGTCGCTGTGAGTTCAAACCCAGCCTGGTCTACATAGCAAATTCTAGGCCAATCAGGATTAGATAGTGAGATGCTATCTTTAAAAAAAACCAAAAAAAACAGAAACAACAAAAACAAGCAAACAAACAAACCAAACACCAGAATGGAAGGAAGGAGAAGGGAACCAGAGATGGTCCAGTGGGTAAATATGCTTACCTGCAAGTCCAATGACCTGATCTGAGTTTGAGTCCCCAGACCCACATGGTCGGAAGAAAGAACTGACTTATGAAAGTTGACCTCTGACCCCCAGACAAGTACTATGGNGCACACCNTCACATATGTACATACATACACAGCAAATAAATATCTTACAGAAAAAGAATGAGGCAAGAAAGAGCTGGAATGAGGCTTAGGATCCNATAGGACTGAGTTGGTCAGGAACCTAGCCATTCCGTACCTCCCTCTTTCTCTCACTTCCTTCCCTCCACAGAGTAGAGCACATTCCTCCAAGCACTACAGACACAAGGAGGGAAACGTACCTGGAACTTACTGAATATCGAGGAGAGGACAAGGGTTAGCAAGCTTATTTATTCACTATAATTTTGGATATTAAATGATCTGAAGATAGTAAATCTGGAATAAGAGGATCCTGAGACCAGGGTNCCAAGGCTAGTTTCTGATAAAATCATAACAGCTAGAGTGGAGAAGAGTTGGGATGGGCAGGGTCTTGAGATAAAGAACCAGGGTCTGAGCTAAGAGGAGCAAGACGGGAGATCTGACTTCTGCTCCCATCAGATAGTGTTTGGGACCCAGAGAGAGTGAGGAGAGAGTCGTGTCCCCATCTTCTGGGACTGCCCTCTTCTCTTCCACCTCCCAGGGCAGCGCCTGCCAACCAGGAAGTACCAGCTCTGGTTTCCTCACCAGTGGCACCCTCCTGTCACCATTAAGGGAAGGTTACCCAGTGACCATGACAAGTTAGGGACAAGGGAACTCGGACTCTGAGACAGAGAGAAGGGTACCAGTAGTTCCGGGTTGGAAGTCATTGCAATTCAGGTTTAGTTTAGAAATAAATAGGAATGTGGTCGGGGCTAGGAATTGAAATGACTTTTTCATGACTCAAATCTGCTTATGTCACCTGGTGCTCCCCACCATGCCTCATCAAGCCTGGCAGCATCTCTTCCTGGCCCTTGGGATGATACCATGTGCATTTTCTTCATTCATCAGCCCCTGCTGCATGCCCAGCTCTGTACCCAGCTTGGAGAACATGGTGTAACCAAAACAAACTGTGCACTCATGGAACTAACATTCTAATGAGGGAAATAGNTAGCATTACATAACAGCCAGAGAAATTAAATAACATGAAGTGGTGATAAGTGTCGAAGGGGGGAAAATAAATCAAGGGAGGGAAGACATGATGAAGTACAGGGATTGGAGGCTAGGAATGGTCCAATGCTTGCCTACTAGGTTCAAGCCTTGGATTTGATCCCCAGNACTGAAGAAAAAACAACAACAACAACAACAACAGCAAAAACTCTGGAGCTTTTGTAAAGAAGGCTAAATTTAACTATAAATGAGCACCATAGTCAACATCTTTGCTTTGTGTCCGTTTGCCCTACTTGNTTATGTAGTCTGTAATTTATTTGGTTTGGATTTCTCCCCATCTCCTGTCGTGGTACCTAAAATCAAGGAGATTCTTGAAACATGAGTCTTTGTATTTGTTTGTTTTCAAGACAGGGTTTCTCTATGTAGCCTTGGCCGTCCTGGAACTCACTCTGTAGACCGGGCTGGCCTTGAACTCACAGATAACACCTGTCTCTGCCTCCCAAGTGCTGGGACTGGAGGTGTGCACCACCACCAGTTGGCTAAGTCTTTTTATTTTTATTTTTTAAAGATTTATTTCATTTTTAGCTGGGCATGGTGGCGCACACCTTTGATCCCAGCACTTGGGAGGCAGAAGCAGGCGAATCTCTCAGAGTTGGAGGCCAGCCTGGTCTACAAATTAAGTTCCAGGACAGCCAGGGCTGTTACACAGAGAAACCCTGTCTCAAAAACAAAACACAACAAAAAATTACTCTATTTTTAATCATAAGAGGGTGCCTGTGGAGCCTAGAGGTGTTGGATGCATCAGGAATAGGTGGGTATAAGCCATTTGACATGGCTGCTGGGAATCAAACTCAGGAANACAGCCCACGCTCTTAACCACTAAGCTATCTTTCCAACCCTGAGACATGATGATTGGGTGGATTAGTAATGAGAAGCCAATAGTCAGGGGTGGGGGTAGGTGAAGATTCAGAGAGGAAAGCTAGGCTAAACTAAGTTCAGGAAGAGTGATGGAGGCAGGGAATAGGTTAAGGAGAAGGATGAAGATGACAGAATGCTGAGGATGAAGGTCGTGGCCCAATCTCTGGGTGACTGGCAGGCTGTCTCATCCCCTTAGGCACAATGCCATTCTAGGCTGAGGACTGGAGCTGTCAGGCCGGTCAGGCCCGCCCTCCTGGGCCCTGCTTGGCCACCCTCATGACTCTGCGGATACTAAGAACCTGAATATGCAAATTTGCATCTCAAGAGCAATCCATGCAAACTTTCCTAGCCTACTGCTCTCTAGCCACTCCCCTAGCCTGGAGACTATGCCTCCAGGGGGCTGCTAATGAAGGTGCTGGAAGGGATAAATTGGGAAACATCATCCCAGGCCCCTTGGGGATGCCAGATCCTAGGGCATCCTAGGCCCAATTGTAACCTTCGAATTCAGTAATAAGTAAGATGGATGCATGGGAGTGAGGAGGTAGGGGCTTATAGGCATCCTAGAGGACTGGATATGAGAGGGTTTGGGCAATAGACAGAATATGACTGAGGTATAGAAGAAGATGGGATGACCATGCATAGAGAGAACTATTTCCACCCCTGAAAAGCTGTCTCCCAATAGTAATTCAGTAGCAATAAGTCTCCTCATTATATATGTGTATATACATTATATATGTGTGTGTATATATATATATATATATATATCCCCTCATATATATATTCCTTCTAATCCAACCCACATCCCTCAAAAGCTGGAGTGACAGCTCTGGGTTTAATCCAGCTTCAAGGCTCCGGTGGGACTTATGCTCCTCAGGGGAAAAAAGATAGATAGGTGCAGTGAGGACGTGAGTGGGGCCAGGCTGGAACTGGGGACCTGGATGGGATTAGGCNTACGGATATGGGTGGGCACTCCCCAGTTGTGACCCAAACTTGGATGCATAACTCTGGGTAGGTGCTCACTGAAGAACTGGTTCTCCTGGACCAGGGGCGGGACCAGCAAACNTAAGAGGCCCTGGAATAGATGCACGTTTGTAGGGGAGGCTCTGACACCCACCTACAGTAGGAGCTAGGTCCCCACTATTGGGGCACCCCCTCTGACCTTGCCCCACCCCAAGCCTGAAAGGCTGGTAACAATCCCTGGGGCCCCACTCCTCTGGGTCACAGAGAACAAAATCAAATCCAACTTGTCTCTTTAAGAGCACAGCGTCATCCTTCCAATCAAATCCAAAGATTAAGCATAGATGGGGGACATGTATGACCCAACATCTTGTTCCAGCCACCTTGGCTTCCTTTCTGTCCCTGGATGTGCCACCGATTTGTAACACACACCCCCTTCCGCCTCCCCAAACTGTTTGGAGAATGTTTTGTTTTTTTTGGTTTTTGTTTTTTTGTTTTTTGTTTTTGTCATCTAGTTCTCATCTCTAGTGTCACCTCCTTGGGAGACCTTCACTGACCATCACACCTAATGCCTCCCCTCCAGTCACACCAGTGCATGCCACCTGTTGTGTCTCTGACTGCGTTTGCCATCATCTGAAAGGACTCCTCTGTTGATAAGGTTTTTGTCTGTCTGTCCATCACCTGAAAGCAGGAGTCAGCCTGCGGAGTTCACCACTGCTTCTCTGAAGTNGAGAGAGCAAAGGGAGGGAGACCGAGTCATGAGTCAAGCAGATCCTAAAAAGGCCATTCAGGAAGGGACTTTCCAGGGCTTCTTCTAACACTCAGGTCTCTGACAGATTTGGATCTCTGAGGCGGGGAAACTTGTTCAAGGCTGGCAGGAAAGAGACTGACATGTGTCTTACTGTGACAATTAGCCTTCTGGACTAATGGGAAAACATGGAAGAGTTCAGCCTGCATGCTAGGAGAACCCCATTAAACAGAGCTGTAAGACGAGGCTAAGCCTCTCCCCTGCTTCTCACATTTGACATGCCCAGAGTCAGGGCTGAAGTCCTCCGATCGTGAGGTGTGTCTTCCNAATAAATCTCCTCCAAAGCTGGCTTTCTGAGAAACCAGATTCCAGTGATCCACCCTAGTCCCTCCCTCTCCTGCTCGGGAGCATTTTTCAGGGTGGGTATGCCTTCTAATAGAGACTTCATTCTGCACAAGGAGTGTTCTTTGGGGAGATAGCTACCTGCGCAGTGGCCTGATAAAGGCCCTGGTTAAAACTGTCTTTAATGTTCTCCCATCATAGCCCAGCTGGCCACAGGAGGGCAAACCAGAATTTCTTGGTGCTAAGGCAAACCAAAACCTGGTGATTTTAGCTAAATCACTGGGCTCTTCAGACAAACTATCCCCAAATACCTGTGCATGCGCAGTGGCATGAGGACTCCACTCTTCCAGAATCAGGAAGAGACAATCCAGGCTTTGGCACAGTTCATGTGCATCAACACACACACACACACACACACACACACACACACACACACACACACACACACACACACACTCTAGTGGAACAAAGGGTTTGTTTGAATAGAAAGACGACTCTGGGGCTAGAAGAGAATGGGGAAAGGAGGCAGGTAGGACATTTTCCTGGCTCTGTGAGACAGTCCTTATTTGAACATTTCAGTGCAGCTGAGGGATCTTCATGGACTGAAGTTGATAATGGTCTGGGGTGGAGTCAAGAGATCCTGTACAGCCTACCAAGCCCTTGGCCATAGAAGGCACTGGTAGAGGAGATTGAGTTGTTATCAATTATTCTGACTCTAAAGTTGGTCCCACTGTCACCAGCACCATAGGAATAGAGAAATAGTCCCTTCTGTCACTGTTCAAAGATGGATGTTACACTGCAANTCCAGTCAGAGAGAAACCGTGACCAGGGTTGGGTCAGGCACAGAATCTGACTCAGATGGCTGAGAGTCAGGTGTGATGGATGGTGCACACCTGGGATCCCAAATTACAGGGGCTCAGATTCCCCCTAAGGCACCAGGAGCAAAGGGGACCACACACCAGAACTTAGGAAGCAGATGCATGATGATTGATGGTGTGAGGCCAGCAAGGGCTACATGGCAAGACTCTGTTNAGGGGGTGGGGGTGCAAATGGTAAAGTAGTCCAACAAAACAGGGAACAGAAGATGTGCAGCAGCTGAGGAGAGAATGTTAACAGCTGATCGAGAGTCACAAATATTTATTTATTTATTTACTTACTTACTTACTTACTTACTTACTTAGTTTTTTTTAAGACAGGGTTTCCCTGTGTAGCCCTGGCTATCCTGGAATTCGCTCTGTAGACCAGGCTGGCCTAGAACCCACAAAGATCCACCTGCCTCTACCTCCCAAGCACTGGAATTAAAGGTGTGTGCCACCACTGCTTGACAAATCTTTATTTTTAAAGACTATGTGACTGGAAAGGAGAAAACCATACTGTCCAGATTCATCCAGTTCGGTCAGGGAAGGCAAAATTATGCCACAATAACAAGCAGTCCCACAAATTTCAACAGCTCCACCGATATCCAACTCAGTCAGCANAGCCTCTGTTCGAGTCCCTCAGACACACGGGTGGATGTCGTTGCCTCTATAATGCAGAAGCATTATAATGCTGGACCATCTCCATGAAGACTGAGGAGGAAAACACCACTTCTGCACGTAACTCAGCCCAAAGTTCTANGTGTAATTCCACCCATGCACAAGAGGGCCAGGGATGATTTTTCCACACGTCCAAGAGCAGAACTGGATTTCAATAGCACCACTAATAGTACCACACCCAGAACCTGGATTCTGGGGCTTTACCAAATTCCTGGTTCCTTCCTGTCAGTCCTCTATGCCCAGCTATTCCTTCCCTTCCTCATGACTCACTCTAGGAGNTAAAGTAGGAATATAGCCTAGCTGGCCAATAGAGTGAACTAGGAAAGTGCCTGTCTCCAGAAAAGATGGCCTGCAGATTTGCTCTTGCTCTTTGCCCCAGCACTTCTACAACCCCCTCCACCTCCCTCCACCTTACATCATCATCATCATCAACATCATCATCATCAAAACAAAAGGAAATGGAAGCCAAATATGTTAGCTTTTATTGAAGTCACTGGGCTCAAAGACAGATGAACAATAGGATGCGGGTGGGCAGGAGGAGAGCTGGAGAGAGAGTGACATATATACCCAGGCAAGAGTTCCTGTTCTCAGAAACTCAATTAGATATCCAGGTGAGCTCTCCTCCCCTTAGAAGTACCAGGAGCAAAGGGGAGTACATGGCAGACCCAGGTACACACCCCTTCCATTCCAGTTTCAGGGCTCTTTCAGAAAAGGAAGCTGGATTTAGGGGTCCTGAGCTTGGGAGAAAAGGGGAATGAAAGAGTTATCACAGGGGAAGGACTGTGGGTTTGAGGGGGTTGTGGAAGGAGAGCTCAGAAACTCAAGCTGGGCATCCCAGTGTGGAAGGAAGATTCCCACATAAGAAGGGCAAGGAAAAGGGTGCCTTTTCAAGGGGTATATTGTGCATTTGACTTTAGTCAGCGGCTTTCACCCGAACACTGCTGTACTGGTCCCTCACAGCTCAGGGCCCATTTATATAAATGTTAGGGCCATCTTGGTTCCATAGGCAGAGAAGAATCAAAAAGAGAGAGACCGGAAGGGACTGGAAGGCCCTAAGAAGTCAGCCTTCCCCTTAGTTGGAACTTCCTTTCTTTGGGGATAGTCTGAAGTGGGGCTTAGATAGAGACACTGTTCTCGATGAGGGGAGGGTCCAAGTAGGCATAAGGTAGTGCCAGGCTCTGGTTGCGTTCCCTGATGTCCCTTGAGATCTGTGCCAGGCAGTTCTGGAAGGCCGCAATGCTTTGCTGTGGGGCCTCCTCTGTGAAGTGTTCATCTGGGTAGGTGCCCAGAGGCCTCTAGGAGAAAATAGGTTGAGATGTTAGGAAGATGTTCAAGATGAGATAGACAGTAATGAAGGTTCACATGTCAACAACTAAAGTCAAGGTGTTATCTAAAGACACACATCGGTTACCGCCATGGAGAACATGAGCCCTTCAAACCACAGCCCCAACCCAGCACTTCACTGCAGCATGATTCAGAACAGCCCCCTGTGGTATTCTGAATGAGAACGGCCCCCAAAGGCTCATGTATTTGAATGTTTGGTCCCCAGTTGATGGAACTGTTTGGGAAGGATTTGGAGGTGTGCCCTTGTTGGAGGAAGTGTGTCATGGGGGTGGGTTTTGAATTTTCAAAAGCCCATGTCATTCCTAGTTTTAAGACACCTTGAGTTGCCATGTGTGGTGGTACATGCCTTTAATCCCAGCATTAGGGTAGAGGCAGACAGATCTCTGTGAGTTTGAGGCCAGCCCAGTCTACATAGTGAGTTCAGGACAGCCAGGGCTACATAGTGAGACCCTGTCTCAAACAAACAAACAAACAAAAAAACAAACAAAAAGCATTTTGGATCAGATATAAGCTCTCAGCTACTACTCCAGCACCACACCCGCCCTCTGCCATGCTCCCCACCACGATGATCACGGACTCTAACCCTCTGGAACTATGAGCCCTCAATTAAATGTTTTCTTCTATAACTTGCATTGGTCATGGTGCTTTGTCACAGCAATAGAAAAGTAACTAAGACCCCCCCAATCCCGGAAGCCTGCCAAGTGCAGAGCAGAGGCTGGGACTCGGGCCCTAGCAACCTAGTCAGACAGAGTGCTCCCCCTTCTGGCAGTCGTCATCATGTCACTCTGACTCTGAAAGTCGATTCCTGGGTCTCAAAAAGGAAGACTAAAGAAAAGTTTTAAGTCTAGCCCCTCCCCACTTCCACTTTTTAAACTCGAAGAACACAAACACATTCACCATTCAACAGAGGTTAGCAAACATATTCCAGAAAACAGGTCCAAGAACATATCTGTCACCACATAGGTTTACTAAATCCAACCCCTGAGGACAACCAGCTCCTGGTTCTGAGGCCTTTACAGTCATCTGACACCATGAAACCTTTGCCATATATAAAATCATTACCACCATAGCATTGTCACACTTTGCAACATGATCACCACAATGAAGGACTCTCACAGAGAACTTCAGTCAATGCCATCCTGTGTACAGGATTGTCCTTCCACAGTCACTGTTATACCACAAATCACCGTCAAAATGCACAGGTCCAGTTTCCTAATCTTTATACATCACCAGTGCTACTGATACCTTAACATTTCTTGTTCCCATTGGATTGCATTAGTGAAGACCTTCAGACTAACGCTAAATAAAACCAGGAATAGTGGGCTTTATTTTCTTGTCCCTGATTTTTTTTTTCTTGTCTTTTCCTTTTTTCCCCCACCAAGTCAGGGTTTCTCTGTGTAGCCCTGGCTGTCCTGGAACTCACTCTGTAGCCCAGGCTGGCCTCAAACTCAGAGATCCACCTGCCTCTGCCTCCTGAGTGCTGGGATTAAAGTCTTGCACCACCACTGCCCAGTTCTTGACCCTGATTTTAAAAAAGATATCTATTATTTCATCATAAATACAGTATTTTCTAAAGATAAGCTTTAGTGTCAGGCAGTGGTGGCACATGACTTTAATCTCAGCACTCAGGAGGCAGAGACAGGTGGAGCTCTGTGAGTTTGAGGCCAGCCTGGTCTACAAAGTGAGCTCCAGGAGAGTCAGGACTACGCAGAGAAANTTTGCTTAGAAAAACAAAACAAAAAACAAACAAAATGATATGCTTAAATCAAAATTCCTTCATGGGGGGCTTCATTCAAAACAGCTTTTATTAGTAATGGCTGATTGCACTGATCAAGCAATTTTTCCACCTATGTTGGGCTAATTATACACTATGCTTCGATATCGATGGAACAAACGATATCNCTAAATTTCGTAAGGTGAACCAACCTTTCATTCTTAGAATAAACTAGACCTTGCCATGGCACATTATTGTTTACTGCACAGTACTTGCCTTTACTGGCTGATATATTTTTAAGATTGTTGGAACTAAGTAGGGGAGTTTATAATTTCATTTTCTTAATTACAGCTGACATGTAAGTATTTTATGTGAGCCATCACAACCATGCAACAACCCTTCAGACGGTCTTTTATCAGCCCCTCTTTATAGATAAGAGAATTGAGGCTTAGTGTGACCAAATTAGAGAGGTCACAAAGATGTTAAGTGTGAACCCGGGACTGGAGCCCTCTAATGAGATCCACCTCCCTTAAGGTCACGGCCTCTCCCAGTTGGAGAATCAGGCTCCCATGATTGAGGAAGATTCTGCCTTTTCCTGTGCTTTCCAGAAGTTTGAAAGACAGAGGAACCGGGCGAGGTTGTATTTCGCTTGCCTTTGATCCCAGACTTGCTCGGTAACTCTTCCGCAATTACCATCCTGCGCTGCCATGCAGCCATTATGTCTGGTTTGTGTCTTTTCTAAAATGTCAGTTGTTTATGTTTTCTTAGAAAAATCATATCTTTCATCCAGGTTTCCAATTAAGCAGTATAGTCCTACAATTTTAAAACTTCCTTTCTATCATCTCCCTTTCCTGTTCCCAGTGTGTATCCATGTGCTTGCCTTTTTTTCCTGATAAGAAGGAGAGAAAGCGCAGCTGTTGAAAGCTAAGCTCGCAACCAAAAAGTTAAGAATTATTTAAATTTCTTTATAGTGCTAGCCTTTTTCACCCTGTAGCTCAGGTTGCCCTGGAAGTCACTGTATAGCCCAGGCTGGCTTCAAACTTGCAGCAGGTCCTCCTGATTCAGCCTCTGGAATTACAGGTATGAACCACCACACCTGATTTATTGTTGGCTTTTTCAAAAAAAGACGTAAATGTCTCAACAGCTAAGACCATAAACTGTTGTTGCAGAGGACCTGAGTTCGGTCCCCACCACCCATGTTCGGCAGCTTACAATCACCTGTTACTCCAATCCAGAGGACCTGGCACCTCCTTCTGGATTCTGTGGGCACCTGCACTCACATGTGCATGTATTTACACCCATATACACATTACTAAAATTAAACACATTTTAAAATATATATTTTAAATATACTTTTAAAAGTATAGCATGGTGATGCACTCCTTCAATCCCAGTACTGAGGAGGCAGAAGCAGGTGGATCTCTGTGAGTTCAAGGCCAACCTGGTCTACAGAGCGAGTGCCGGAACAGCCAGGACTATATGGAGACCCGACTCAAAAAAAAAAAAAAATACAGCTTTATGTTTTATTTATCACACTGATACTTAATTTCCAAAAGTATAGTATAATCATGAAAACAGCAGAACACAGCAACATGATGGACTAAATTCAAAGCCACTACATACTTGCTTTGTGAGCTAAGCAGACCNCTTAACTTCTGAACCTCAATTTTCTCCCTACAGATATTCGCCAGCACTATACTAAGCATCTTAAATATAGCTACTTACTTGCTTTGTATTGTTTGTTTGATTGATTGATTGACTGATTGATTTTGAGACAGGATTTCTCTGTGTAGCCCTGGCTGTCCTGGAACTAGTTCTGTAGACCAGGCTGGCCTCACACTCAGAGATCCGCCAGCCTCTGCCTCCTGAGTCCTGGGATTAAAGGTGTGCACCACCTTTTGTATTTTAAAATACTATATTTTATATCTGCTTCAATGATTGAGACACAGATCAAAGGAACATCGAGGGGTAGGATAAGTTCCTGTGGTCCCCAGAGTANAAGATGGTAAGTTAAAAATTTCTAGGAAAGGGTCAAAGAGATGGACCAGTAGATAAAGGGGCTTGATGNCAAGCAGGGTATCCTGAGTTTTGATCTCCTGGACCCATGTGGTAGAAGGAGAGCATTGACTCCCAAAGTTGTCCACACCTGGGCCCACGCATGTGTACCCCATTCCCCAATAAATAAATACGTAAACGTAATTTTTAAAAACTTGCTAGGAAGGGTTGGGGATGTACTTCAATGTTATAGCTCTTGCTCAGATTGCTTAGAATCCCTGAGTTCTATCCATAGCACACAAACACACACACACACACACATTGAACCAGATATTGTGGTACATACCTATGGTTCTAATCTGTCTAGAGGCTGAAACAAGAAGAGGCTTGAACCTAGGACTTTGAGGCCAGGCTGGGAAACACTGAGAAACTAGTCTCAAAAATAATCATTTTTTAAAGATTAATTTGTGTTTATTTTATATGTATGAGTGTTTCTGCCTACATCACGTATGTATATAACACAAGAATGTTTGGTGCCCACAGAGACCAGAAAGGATGTTGGATCCTCTGGAACTGGAATTATAGACAGTTGTTAGCTTCCATGTGGGTGCTGGGAACCAAACAAGTCCTCTGGAGGAGCAGAAAAAGGTTCTAACTACTGAGGTATCCCTCCCGCTCCTCAAAAAAAAAAAAAATTAAAGATACAGGAGTTGTGGCACACAGTTTTAATCCCAGCACTTGGGACACAGAGGCAGGAGGATCTCTGTAAGGTAGAGGCCAGCCTGGACTACTTTGTGAGCTCCAGGACAGCCAGGACTATATAAAGAGACTCTGTCTCAAAAACAAAACAAAACAAACAATAAAAATTTAAAGAAAGAAAAAAGTTGCTTGAGAGATTAAAAAAAAAAAATCTGCCATGTTTCTAGCCAAACAAAGCCAACCATGAGAAATGAGGGTGTTCACAGCTGACGTGAATTTGGAGGCAAGATCAAGAAGGCAGAGTGGCGTGATGGGACAAGGCCATGTGTGAATGACCATGATGGTAACTGATGATTCAATCACTGCTCACTTTAGCCTAAACTCCTTAACTGCCTCATCTCCTCTCTCCAAACCTGTCCCTCTCAGCCACTGACACAGCCAGAGGAACACCCTTGCTGAAACAAATTGCCATGTCACTTCTAGTTTAAAAGCCTTGAGTGGCCTCATTGTCCTCTGAATAAATACTATGCAAAGTCCTACCTTACTCTTCACCCTGCCCTGCCATGTCACTTCCCTAAACCTCGGTGATCATAAGAACACACTAGACTCTCCCTTCCACTCCTGGGTGTCCCTCCCTTTGCCTAGAAACCAACGTTGGCCCTCCTCTGTCTGCCAAACTCCTACTTGTCCCACAGGTTTCAGCTTGTATGTCACCTACTCCATGAAGCTTTCTTGGGTTCTCCCATGTAGGTTTCCCAAGGCCCTATCCTTGCTTCTGTCTCAGTACTATAACAATATGCGGTGCTTCCCACCAATGCCTGGTATACCACAAGTGCTCAGGAGGGGATCTTGATTGGAGGATTAATATAGGAGTACTTCCCACAATACTCTGATGTCCCTCTTCATTCACCTGTATGTCACATGAAGGCATCAAGAAGGTAGTGGTGGGGGTCTCATTCAACTTTATATACCTAGCATCAGGTACTGTGCTGATGTGTGGGAGGAACCCCATGTTTAATGCTTTGATGAATTAATGAGTGGTTGGCAGATGAATGCATGATTGGATAGATGGATGGATGGATGGATGGATGGATGGATGGATGGATGGATGACTTGTAAGTTACATAGAAGTTATAACCCGGCCACTAAAGTGGCATTTGCTCTCATGTATGTCCTTGGAGATCAGGTATCATTCCCTGTGAAGACAAAAGGACTCTCAAGGCGTCTGAGCAGAGCACATAAATCCCGGCGGTCAGCCTTCAAGCCTCTTCCTCCAGAGCACTTCACTGCCTAGGCCCTGCAATGCCCAACCTCTGCCCCACACCTCCATGCACGCACCTGGTCCTTGGGCTCCTGGCTGACCAACCAGAAAAGGAGAAGGTTGCTACAGGTGGTGTTCACTTCTGGGAGGGTGTCTAGGTAACTCTGCATCGTTGTGTTCCCCTTAGTCTGAGGAGGGGGCTGCCTCATAGATGATGGGGCATTGGGCATCCAGGCCCCAAAGTCATGCTGTGGAGAGACCCCCGACACCCCAGTTGGATGAGCACAAGCATTCTATCATTCCTGACCCCATCTCCACCATCCCAGATCTCAAAGTTTAGAAGTGAGGAGACTATGGAAAGTCCCAGAAGTGGGCCATAAGCCCAGCTCAACCCCTTGTCACTCTCCACCCAGTGTTCCAAGACTGGGTAGAATGAGTCACCCTGCAGGGAGGAGAACCTAGAGAGGAGGTAATCCTAGACAAAGGCCTTGGGCTGGCATGCCTCGGAGCAACTCGACGCTCTGTGTAGCCAGTTCTTGCCAAGGTCAAGTTCTGTTCCCAACATAAGCTCCCAAGAGTCGCCATTGTAACTCTGGATGCAGCTCCACCCAGCCATCACTCAACACTAGCCCTTCACTCCACCCAGTCACCACTCCAACCCCAATGGCAATCATAATCCCACCCCAACCCTGACCCACCCATTCGCTCAACCAGAACTCTGACCTCAAGTCCATTGCCAAGCCCAATACACCTTTGGAACCTAACACCTTGGGTGGCCCAGTGCCTGTAGGCCTGCTCTCCCAAGCCTCACCTGCCCACTATTGACTGCAGCGTGCTGGGCGGAGCAGTTAAAGATGATTGCAGTGAGATACTTCACGAGCTCTCCTGGAGTGCACAGACAGCTTGGGAAGCCTGGGTGTGGAGAGGAAAGGAAAAGGGTGTGGATGTGGATTGGGAGGTGCTGGACTCCTGGGGGTTCTTCAGGGCAGGGGCTCACTACTAAGGGAGAGCGAAGGATTAAGGGCTAGACATAGGCTACAACTATCCGTAGACTAAAATTAATGGCGAGATGGCCACCACCAAGGACTCTGGTCTTTGAAGGGGATCAGGATAGCATCTGGTTGCTAGACTAGAAAATGATGAAAAACTGGGCTCCTGACAGAGCCTAGCACCAAGCTGCCTCTTTCTGACTTGGAAGGCATTTCCATCTCTACTTCCATCTCTAGCCCATACTAGCAACGTAATGAATAAGTTCAACTCATGTTAGCAATATCCATGCAAGACACCACCAGCAAAGCATCCTCTGCCTGGCTTAGCAGAAGAGACGATTGACCAGAGTATGTTACTGAAGAGTTCAGCGAGGAGGGCGGAAAGGAAGATTAAAGGAAAAGTCTGGATCCTAGGGAAGATGCACAAGACAGACATAGGAGCTGGGATCCCATCATCTCAGGAAGAGAAGGAGTCTATGTGTCCCCCATCCCACCCCTCCCCCCCACCCCTCCCCTGCCCCCTGCCCTACCTCCACCGTTGAGGCATAGGTCAGATTTAAATAAAGAAAGTTGACAGAGGCCAAGTGCAGAAGTCTGCATCTACAGTCCCAGATTTTGGGGAAGTTGAGGCAGGGCAGCTTGAACCTAGGGGTTCACAGCTGATTGGGCACTGCAGTGAAATCTCATCTCAAAAACAAACAAACAAAAACCAAAAAGGGCCAGGAAAATGGGTGAATGACCTTGCTATCCAAACCTGAAAACCCGAGTTTGACCCCAGGGGGCGAAAGGAAAGAACCAACTCCTGCAAGTTGTCTTCTTGACCTTACATACACGCCGTGGTGTGCATGCTTTTACTAACAGACATGCATCATACACACGCACATACAAAATAAATAAATGTAATAAAATAAAAAGTAAATAGAACACTTTTAAAAATCATTTTAAAAGATAACGCAAAAAGGCTGGGGGCATAGGGCTGGGGGCATGGCTTAATTGGTAGAGTGTTTTCAGGTTTTTTTTTTTTTTTTTTTAGTGTTTGATCCCCAGCACAGCATGGCTGTAATCCCAGCATTCCAGAGTGGAAGTAGGAAGATCAGTTCAAGGTTATCCTTGGCTACTTATCAAGCTTAAAGCCAACCTGAGATATATGAGACCATGTCTCGAAATAAGTAGATCAGTTAAATAAGTGACTAGCAGAAGAGAACATTGTCAGGCTAAGCTCAGTCCTCCATCTTGCTTTCTTTGTACCACACAGACCTCATCCAAGTCCATGGCTTTACTCACTTGCTCTGATGAATGAAATCACAGTTCAATAAAGCAAGATAGGAGAGTTGAAGCAGAAATAGCTAAACCCCAATGTGAGTCTTAAGGAGAAAACAAACATCCCAGGGGAAAGAGCATGGATTTTGGTACCAGCAGAGTGTGTGTGTGTTTTGTGTGTGTGTGTGTGTTTTGTGTGTGTGTGTGTGTGTGTGTGTGTGTGTGTAACTGATCCCTCTCAGATGCCAAGGGACAACTGTACTTTTTTTGTTTCTGTTTTTTCAAGACAGGTTTTCTCTATGTAACAGCCCAGGCTGTCCTGGAACTTGCTTTGCAGACCAGACTGACCTCGAACTAGAGATCTGCCTGCCTCTGCCTCCTGAGGGCTGGAATTAAAGGCTCAAGCTACCACTACCCAACTTTTTTTTTTTTTAATACAAGGTCTCTATGTAGCCCTAGATGTCCTGGAACTCACTCTGTAGACCAGACTGGCCTCAAACTCATGGAGATCCACCTGCCTGCCTCTGCCTCCCATGTGCTGGGATTAAAGACACCATGTCTGGCAGGCCAACTGTATTCTTTATCCAGTTGCTCAGATCAAATCCGTGTGCTCACACCTCCTCTTATCTCCCATCGTACCTATCAGCAAAGACTTCCAGAGGTCTGTCTCTCCGGACCTCCATGTTTTCCAGTCACCAACATCTCTCCTGTCACTTCCACCCTTTTCCTTTGTGGGGCTAAATCAGGAGGTGGAGGAATGTATAGCACATACAAGGCCCTGAATTAGATCCCATCACACACACACACACACTTAAGATGATGTTATTTTCACTAGAACCTTCTAAAGAGTTCCCTGTGGCTCACTTTACCTGCTCCTTTCTTCCCTTTACGTACTCTACTCCAGCTACACAGCCTTTGTGACATTCCTCAAACACACTGGTGTAGCCAGACCCCGGGCCTTTGCACTTACCGTACCACTGCCTGAGTACTCTCATCCCAATAATCCACACAATCAGTATCCTCAACTCCTCGAGATCTCCCCTCAAGCTCTAGCTCCTCAGTCTGTCTTTTCTTTAGCTATCCATGTGAAATATTCTCCCTAATGAGGGTCTGGTTTTCTTCCTAACATTCATAGCCATCCGACATATTTATTGACCATCTCTGTCTCCCCCCAAAGCATGGTGAGCTCCATTAAGAACGGAAGTTTTGCCGAGTGGGGGTGGTGGGTGGGGCATGCCTTTAATCCCAACACTCAAGAGGCAGAGGCAGGAGGATTTCTGTGAATTCGTGGGCAGCCTGGGCTTTAGAGCGAGTTTCAAGACAGGCAGGGCTACACAGAGAAACCCTGTCTTGAGAAAGGAAAAAAAAAAAGAGCAGAAGTTTTGTCTACTTGTTCACTGCTAAACCCTAGCATCTAGAACGATACTTAATAAATATTAAGAGCCCTGTAATTATTGGTTGAGTAAAGTGAGTAGATGAGATAGTAAGAAACAGGAGTGGCAAGGCATGGGATAAGGAGGGTGAGGGGACTGGGAGGAGACATGGTTGATCTAAGGCTGTGGTAGAGCAGGGGGACATGGGTCTCTTCAATGTTTCTGCGGACTGCCAGGGNAGTGATCCTTTAAGCTTAACAAGTGAGCAGCAAGAGGCTGGGGGAGGGGAAACGGATGGAAAAGCAGCTGGCATAACGCAGAATCACTGATCTGGAACTAGGGTGCTGATGATGGGAAACCATGCAGACAATAAGGAATTAACCATCCAGCTGGGTCCAGGAGGACAGGAGAATGGAACATGAGCCAAAGAGCACTCTGAGGTCTAGAGCCAAGCTGAGCTGAGGGAAGACTAGGACTGAGGACCAGTCATTAGCCCGGAGTGGGTAGGGATTCTCTGAACTTTCCATCACAGTCGATCGCTAAGTCTGGGAGTTGGGAATAAAGAAGTAAGACAGGAGTCAAACCACAGA
>LZPO01078627.1:461143-493004 GCA_001675575.1 Neotoma lepida
TTTTATGTGCTGGGCCTACTAGCATGTCTTTGCTTCTAGGCTCACTCAAGGGAAATGTTGCTTGGGAGGTAAGGAGTGAGACAGGAAACTGCAGCTTCATCTTGATAACCTGCCTCTGCTGATAGTCAGATGCCCCTCTGTGGTTAGACATCCCTGAAATTGCAGTTAAGTTCCTACTACATCAGAAACTGAGGCAGCAGAGCCTTCTGCTACACAGATGCCTTGTGGATTTCACACACACACACACACACACACACACCTTTTTGTGAGGCTCATGGAAGAATTGGTTCATCATTATTTGAGGGGAAAAAGGGTGACCTTCCCCTATGAATATGCCACTCACCTCATAAATATTCAAAGTTTTCTTTAAAATCCACCACACAGAACCCATGGGGGCTGCTCTCTGCCTTAGGGCAGCCACTCCCATCTCCCCCCCACCCCCAGTGTTAACTTTGCTTAGTTTTGCTAAATAAACTTTGCTCAAGATGTCTATATCTCTTGACTGTTTCAGTTAAGAAGAACAAACCTGAAAAATCCCCATAAGAGAAAGAGCTAGAAAATTGTCTATGTGATAATTGATTTCTATTTCTACATGCAATGAAACTTTATTGTTTATATTGACACCACCCACTGGAAGACTCTGAAAGGATGGAAGAATGATGGGATCTGATTCATGATTTTTTATTTTTATTTTTTTTTCTGGATCTGGACATCAGACCCCGGGTCCTTTTTCATACAAGGAAAGTACTACTCTACTCTACTGAGCTATAGCCTGCATGGTGTTGGTTAGCTGGTTAGTATTTTGCTGCATTTTGAAACAGACTCTCACTGTGTAGCCCGAGCCTGTCTCAAAATGGAGAGCCTCTTGCTTCTACCTCCTGAGAGTGAAAGATTACAGATGTGTACCACCCTCCAGTCCTTCCCTTTGATTGATATATTAGAAGTATCACTCTTTGCTGGAGAGGGGATGGGAAGGGGAGGCTTAGTAGTTCATGCCTGTAGTCCCAACACTTTGGAGACTGAGGTAGGACTACTGTGACTTTCAAGCCCAACCTGGGCTACACAGTAAGTATAGTGAATTTGAGGCTATCCTGAGCTACCTNGTTTTAATCCTCCCTTCCCCCACCCACCTCCCACCAAAAGAGAACTGTAGTCACAAGAACGACAGTNAGTGGAAAGGGGCACACCTTAGTTAGAGAGAGCCTCCTCAGCATGCCAGAAGTCCTGGGTTTAATCCCTGGCATCCCAAGAGACTGGACACCAGGAGGTAATTTAGGAGACACTGCAATAATGCAGGTGACAGGTGAGAGACAAGCCTGGATCAGGATGTAATATAGTCAATGGCACTTAGCTAAGCCTTGCACATTAGAAAAAGAAACTGCAGACTGATCAATATGGAATGTTAGAAAAAGAAGACCCAAGGATGGTCCTAAGGCTTTTAAGTGTAATCAACTAGAGAAATAGAATTTTCATNGACCAAAATGAGAAGATTACAGATGAAGCAGCTTTGAGGGAAAAGTATCTCCCTACTCGGTAGCTAAGTGGAGATGGGGGAAGAGGCCAGTTGTACATAAGCATTCAAGGAACAGTCCCTGATCTGGAGATGAAAACGTGAGGCAACATGAGGTAGAATCTGGCTTTTAAAGGTACTAAACTAGAGATGCCTCAGCAGAAGAGAGGCGGTTGGAAGACCGAGCCTTGTGACGCCTCTAACACTGAAGATCCAGAGGCGAGTCTGTGAATGAGCTGCTAATGAAGCAGAAGGGACATCAGAGGCTACTGGAGGGGGGAAGGCAAGCAAAGAGGCTCTCTCTAAGGGCAAGCATCGGACTACTGTTCATTAGCAATGTGATGGTTAGCAATTTGTAACCTTAACAAAGGCAGCTATGATGGTGAGCAGGGTATGTACATGGTTGGAGGGGGTTCAAAGGAGTAAGGAAGGTAGAGACAGTGAGATCACGTATTGCTGCACAGAGGAGCAAGGAATGGAGTGGTAACTGAAGAGCATAGGGCCCAGACAGTGTCTTACTGCCTTTTGGCCTTTTCTCCAGTTGGCTTACAACAACACTACAGTCTGAGTAACCAGAAAGAATAGAGGCCTGTTTAGCTCAGCAGTCTGGAAGCTAGGAAGCCTGAGAGCATGGTGCCAGCANATCTAGTGAGAGTTTTCTTGTTGCGTCAGAATTTGGTGGAGGGGATCATATGGTGTGACAGAATAAGCAAGTTTGTTGGAGTCGCGTCTTAGAAAGCTGTTATCATCGTGGGGGCACAACATCCTCTAGTTAGACTAATGTCCGTAAGGCCCTACCTCCCTTCAAATTACACATCTGGGCATTAAGTCGCCAACACAAGACTTTTCAAAGACACACAGCGGATGTTTTTGTTGTTCTGAGTGAAATCACCTCGTCTGAAAGCTGATGGGAGCGATACAGTAGAAAGGGGAATTTTGACGGCACGGAAAACAGAGCAATGTGGACGAGAGGGTTGGAAAATCTAGGTGTGGAGGCTGGCCGTAGCTCAGTGTAAGCACTCTTCTTCAGTAATCGGGAAAGGAGGAGGGTGTCCGTGGGAAACTATCTTCCCAGCAAAATAGAAAGTAGAGCCTCAGCCCTTCACANAGAATTATAGACAACTAAGGAAAGCTGGGAGTGGGAGGGGTGGCCCACTCCAGGAAAGAGTGTACCGACTGGGTTGTCCAATGCCAAACCGTCGTCAGCCCTGAAAACATACAGGGAGCATTACACAAACTGAACAGGTTATATTTGAGAATATATATGTATATACATATACTTATATGCATGCAATAACAATTAGAAAATAAGGCCATGAATTTGAAGGAGAGCAGGGAGGAGTATATGAGAGGTTTGGAAGGGAGGAGGAGAAGTGAGAAATGAAATCAAATTACAGTCTCAAAAGAAAAAATTAGTAGAGTTGAAGGCAAGGTGAACGAGTAACTCGTGGTTTCGGGTGACACAGTCGGAAAGTAGAGGAAAAGGCTGAGGAGGTTTTGAGTAGAGCTGGCAATCTGTGGTTTGATGGAATTGAAATTGAGTCCGTGGTAGTCTTTTGCTTCGCGCGGG
The DNA here is from genome assembly GCA_001675575.1 of Neotoma lepida. Lineage (NCBI taxonomy): Eukaryota > Metazoa > Chordata > Mammalia > Rodentia > Cricetidae > Neotoma > Neotoma lepida. The sequence goes on from LZPO01078627.1 coordinate 464,224, forward strand.
GGCGAGAGCGAGCTGATCCCGGGTGGCTGAATCCCTGTGAGAGCTTCTTCAAAGGAAGAAAGAACTGGAAAACGACCTACTTTCCGCTAGCGCAGGCAGCAGTACCTAATACCAAAATTACTGACGCTGTGAGCAGGATTCGAACCTGCGCGGGGAGACCCCATTGGATTTCGAGTCCAACGCCTTAACCACTCGGCCATCACAGCCGCGTGCGGCCTCGGGCCTGCGGAGCTATAGCTGCCCATCAAGGCACTCGACTCCTGCAGAGTTCGCCGGGTTTTTCAAACCTGCTGTGCGCGTGCGCTGCGGCTTGACTGCCAGGTGCAGGCCTTCTCCCGGGCAGCAACCTCTTCCCGGGACTCTGTTCTCGCGGAGCCACAGAGAAAGCCCAACAAAACCAGTTCCCACCCCACTCCAGTCCTCCTTAGCGTTGCGGAGCCCGGTCTCAAGCATCAGCGGCTTCTGTGTCTCCAAACACAAAGTTGGCCTTAAGAAGTACACTCGGTAAGAGAAGAGATTTCTTCNGGACAGATGTCAATAATTTGGCAATAATATACCACTCCCTATGCAAACCAGGCACCGCTGGGATTTGAACCCAGGATCTCCTGTTTACTAGACAGGCGCTTTAACCAGCTAAGCCACGGCGCCAACGAGTACACCANCTCCTTCAAAGTAGATCAGCTGTTACAGGCTGGAGTCAGGAAAGGAACAATCTACAACTTTGCTGGNGAGCTGAGCTGGACTTCGGATGATTCAACTCACCCAGGTTCCCCTCCCCTTTCAAGTCTGAGTTAAAGGACTGGTGTCTTAGCTAACTAAACTGATCGGCTGAAGAGCTATTTCTGATGGGGTGTTGACGTGAAGCTAAAGAATTCAGCTAAACTACCACGGGTTTCCCAGCGCTTCCACTTGCTTCTGCCACAGTACCTATGACTGGGGCTTGCTAAGACCTTAACCACATTTGCCTCTCTGCTTCTCANGATAACCAAGCTAAGGTAATGGTACAGAGTGTAGTTCTACTAGGTGTAAGAGTTTACCAGACTTAGCAAAGTCTTTTGCTGCCAGGAATGTGGAGGACAAGAGAATAGGGTTCATCAACCCANCTACATTACAATCTTGCTGTGGCAGAGCCACTCCTCCCCTCACCCAAACTCCCAACTTCATTTCACAAAGTCTTGGGTTTTTAGTTTTTCATCATTTTGTATTAAAAAAATAACAGACACAATATCAAAAACACAAATGCCATTGGTAGAGGGTAGAGCTGAGAAACCTGGGTCCCACCTGAGGGGCAGCACCAGGGACTCCATGGTCCACCAACCTCCCCCACCCTGGAGCAGCTAGGGGTTCAAAACCCCTGGGTCCTACATGGACCCCAGGCTCCCCTCCCCCCATCTTGGGATGAGGTAGGAGAGTGAGCTGTCTCCCCCAATAAATAAGTGCAGCCCCAACCCCCTGACTGGGACTCAGGCTCAGCTGGGATTTGGAGAGACCACTTCAGCAGCTTGTCAGCCACCTTAACTGGAGGAGGAAAGGTCTCCTCAGCAGGGTGGGAACGGACAATCCTCCAAATTAGGCTGAAAACTTCCACTCTCTGCTAAGAGGCTTAGAGGCAGCTCCCGGGTCCTGGGCTGGTAGTGGGGGTCCTGCCCCCTATGTTGGGAGAAACTGGGGCAGTTTCCTATTGGTTGGTCCAGCCATATCTTGAGTTCTAAGAACCCTAACATGGTTGAAAAGGAAGCCTCTCATAGACTGACGCAAGTGGCCCCAAAATGGAGTCTAGCTGGTGCCGTTTTCTTCTGCAGGTAAAGCTGGACTGGATGAGTTCCCACCTTGTTCTTCTTCCTCCATGGCAGAGTCCTGAGAGCTTGAGCCCTTAGTCCCAATTTGGGTCTGGGCCTCCTCACCACCATCACACTCATCACACCCCCCCTCGCCTCCACCCTCTTCCATGGGCTCCAGCCCCAATCCATCCAGCTCGGAGAAGAGTGGGTCGTCAGAATGGCCAGGATCTTGAATGCTGCTACCGCAGTCCACACAAGCCTTGGAGGGAAGAGTGGGGTACGAGTTAGTCAGGATCCTCACTGGGGATCTGTAAGTCCAGCATCCCAACCTTAACCTAACTGTGAATCCCAAAATATCTCCTAAGAAACCAGTCCACACATGTGGCTTCAGTCTAACAAGGTTGGAAAATCCTCTCCTGAGGGGGCTGGAGAGCCCAGTGCCGGCATGATGGCTCAACCATCCTTAACTCCAGCTCCAGATCACCCTCTTCTGACCTCCATGGACACCAGGCACACATGTGGTATATAGACATATATGCAGGCAAACATACACATAAATCTTTAAAAAAAATTTTTTTAGGACTGGAGAGATGGCTCAGAGGTTAAGAGCACTGGCTGTTCTTCCAGAGGACCTGAGTTCAATTCCCAGCAACCACATGGTGGCTCACAACCATCTGTAATGAGATCTGGTGCCCTCTTCTGTATACATAATAAATAAATCTTTAAAAAAAAATTTTTTTAAGAAAGTGCTCTACTGAGACCCCACTACTATGGGGTGGTATGATGGGCCAGCGAAGTTCTGTAAAAACTCGTGAGGTAATGAGGTTTAACATTACATCATCCAGCAGCAGGTTTATGGGATTAGCATCCTTCAGGATTAATGATCCAAAGACACTGAGATCAGACTTTATTCCTCTATCCCTTGAACTTGAGCTCAGACTCTTCCACCCTAGCCTCTTCCTGCCTTCCCAGACGTCTCTCACCATCACATCAAGAGCCCGAGGCAGCTGGCCCTTCCGGACCCAGGAGTGCACAGCACCCAGTTCCCGCCGCTGGTCCTCTGAGAAGCGTGGCTGTTGCTTCTGCATGGCCCGGAGCCTCTCCCGGTCTTGCTTCAGCACAGAGGCTGTGTCCCTGTGTGAGAATGGTAAAGGCTAGGATCCAGGGCCAAGACCCATGGGGTTGGCATTCATCTTCAACCACAATTCCTTAACCCATTATCTTCTGTGCCTTCCTTGAAGGCAAGTAAGATTTCAACACCAGGAAACCCACTCTCAACTTGAGAACTACTGATAGGGCCCCAAGTAACAGGGGCTTATGCCACAATAGGCACTTCCAGGTCAGATCTACCCCAGGAAGAAGAACCTCAGATTATGTGGGCAGTGCAGGTAGGCTAGTCTCTGTACTGCTCTGAAAGGGAAGAAGATGAGGCCTCTAAAACTCACCTGGAGGGCACCTGGTAAGTCATCATGACATGCTGGTCAGCATTGGCCATGAGCAGCCAGATGGGATCCTGGAGCACATACTTAATGACCTGGTCCCCGGGCTCAGTCCTGGCCTGAGCAGCNCCAGCCTCAGCCTCTGAAGAGTCGATGCTACCAAAGTACTTGCTCGTGTGGCTGCTTTGACTGCTACCTGTGGAGGAGTGGAGAAGGCCAATGGAGCCAGGCTGGCTAACACATCTACCCTGAGAGGCTTCACCAGGCCACTCTAAGGCCATGTGTCCAGCCCACTGGCCTTAACAAGTTAGCCACACTGGAGCTTAGCCTCCCACCTCCCCATCCCTGTCCTACTCTGGGAAGTACTGGAGGGTGAGCACTCACGAGTAACGCTGGCTGAGGTGCTCCCCCCTTCGTGGGATCCTGAACCAGACCCAGAGCCCAAGCCAGAGCCCAGGGAGCCAGAGGCTGCAGAGCCTGTGCCAGAGCGAGAATCTTCTTGTAGTAGTAGCTCCAGCAGGTCGCTGGAGCCTGAAAGTGCATCCTGATTGGAGGACTCCGTTACCTCCACCTAGAGGAGGAGGGGAGTGGAGGGGGACAGGAAGGCAGTGAGGAATCACCACGGTGGCTTCTTTTCAGTTGCTTCTACTGTTGAGGGGAAGCAAAGGAGGCACACCCAACTCAACAGATTTTTGCTCCTTGCTCCATGACACTGGGCCAAGCTGAGAGGAGAGAGCTGATAAGTGGGGACAGAATGCTGGACCCTTTCCAAGTGGCAGATATACTCTCAGAATGGATACTGATGGACACTGGGACGTCCTCGCCATCTGTCAGGCAGAGCTGTCCCTTCCCAGAGGAGACAGTTGGTTTCTGCCTCGTTCAGAAACTCTGCTTGGATCCTCCCACCCATATCAACTCCAGGAAGCTGAGAACTGGCCCAGGAGGCAGCAACAAGGCAGAAGGGGGGCAAGGGCTGAGGGCATTGGGACAGGGCGGAGAGGGAGTTGTTGCTCACCAGTCTGGCCTCTGGCTCAGCAGCCTCCTCACTGGGAGGCAGGGGTCCAGCACTGCTTCCAGGGCCCCCCGCAGCAGCAGCCCCCTCAGTGCGGGGGGACTCCTCAAGCTGCAGCAGATTGAGCTGGAGTGGGGAACTGCATCTTGAGTTGAACAGTGGGGAGTCTGGGCGGTGTGGGGAGCTGGGGGCCAGTAGGGGCAGGGATGGAGAAGGTGAGTGGGACACAGGGGTAGGTGGCCCCTCAGCAGGGGCCTGGGATACCCCATATGGATAGCTAGGTGGGGTAGGGAATAGATAGTTAGGGAGCACCAAGGCCACCATTGGGGTCACTAAGGGAGAAGGGAAAGTAGCAGGGGGCACAGATGTGGGGGCAGGAGGAAGAGGCTGGGGACCTCCTCGAGGGGAGAACACTGGGAGTGGGTAGGGCTGGACCACTGCTGGGAAGGGGGTAGTGGCTGGTGGGGGTGGCCAGGGTCCAGAAGAGGGCACGGGTGAAGGATGGGAGACATAGCAGGGGGGTTCAGGCTGGGGGTTCTGGTGGTGGCGAGAACGTTTTGCTTTCGATCTGCAGTGGTGTCGGCGACCAGGGGGCATGGGGCCATGGTGACAACCTGTGGGGAAAGACCAGGGTTAGCAAGGAGCCTGCCACCTCCACTGCCCTAACACACTGGGAAGAGGACAAGCGAAGGGCCAAGAAGCTGCTCAGCCTGCACGCAAAAAAAACAACAGAAGATAGAAAGGAGGGGAAGTTTCAGGGAAGAACCACAGGAGCCAGGGGACAGGGGGTTTATTGTGAAAGGAGCCAGGAAGGGCAAGGTTACATGAGGGTCAAGCTGGAGGTGCGCAAAACAGAGGCACACTGGCAGATAGGAGGAGGCAGTGGGTCCATGGATGAACAGGCAGNTGACTTNAGTCCATCTGCCAAAATCCCTCAGGCCATGCCAGCCTGGATCCTTGTCCCTCCAGCTGAAACTGTGCTCTGCCTAACTTGCAATGGGGATGTGGTGGGCAGAAGAGGCCAGGCCTCANTTCTAAGTCCTGCAGCTGTCTGCAAAGGTCTCCTGCAGGTACCTAGAGGGGCTGCTTTCCATCTGCCCTGGAAGTCCAACCCCATCCAAGATTGGCCCAGAGTCTCTGCGGATCACCATCAGTGATGCTATGTCCCATGTGGGTGCAATCTTTGCCCTTGATCCCAAGCTAGGACTCGAGGAGCTTACCTGGAACCGAGCACTTCCACCTGCTTGTCTCAGTGCCAGCCCCCCAAGCTTCCCTCCTCAGCTTGCAGCCTGGAACCCTGGGAGAAGCTATCTAGGGGTCTAACTAAACAAGGTCCTGATGGTGAAGACAGCATCAGCCTGGGTCCCTGAGCAGCAACATCTCCCTCACCATCACATTACCACCCCAGCATCTGGCCCTAGGCTGGCTGTATAAAAGGCAGCTCAAGGAAGCCCCAGGTGGCTACCTCGCTCGCCAGGGGCTGAGGGGGCCACAGAAGAGTTGTCAAGTCCACGAAGCCTGCCAAGGTCTCGGAAGCGGCTGAGGAAGGCTTGCTCTTCCTTTTGTGTGTGCAGGGACAGCACAGCCTTGGTCAGACCCACTGGGCGATAAGCATCTGGGGCTGGGTCAGGGGCGACTGTGGGGCTGGGGGCCGGACTAGGGGCTGGGCCAGGGGCTAGGCCAGGCAGGTCCTCCATCATGATGATGTCTAAGGAAGGTGAGATGGAGAAAAGATGATGAGAAACATCTCAGAGGTCAACACATCCACACTACAACCTCCCCACCCAAGGCCTGGGACCCCAAGTACTCAAGGCCACCTCCCTGCCGAGAGCTAGACATGGACTCTTCTTCCCATGCAAAACTGTCCCAGGAGAAAAAAGGATACTGTTTCCACCCACGGCCAAGACCATGCCAGGAACCCCTGGGGTGACATCTCCTAAGGGAAGCCCACATCTTGCTTTTCACACATGTTTAAGGTCTACCCAGAGACCCTGAAGAGTCTTCATATTCCTTGCTTTAGACCCTCTGTGGTCAACATCTAAGTGTGGGACCCCTCCCCTTACACCCAACTTTTATGGTTCAACTGACAGCAAGACTATAGGAAGGGGAGTGGGGGAGGGGCAAGCAGCAGAGGTTAGTAGGGTGGACAGTCAGGAGCAGTAGAGCCCCAAGCTAAGAAGGTGGCCTCCTTCTCTCCACTGGGGGAAGGGGGAGAAAGGTAGGCAGGAAAGAGCTCTGTCTGAGGGANCAAGTGGGGCCCAGTCACTACCCCCCTCACTCCACGCCCATACCCGACTCCGGGGGCTTCTTGTCTCCCACATGGACGATGGTGGAGCTGAAGCTACACTGACTGGTGACAGACACCACGCTCTCTGCCTTATTGGCCAGGGCGAGCGGGCTCAGGGTGCCTCCCACCACTGGCTCCTTCCGAGTGGCCCCCTCCCCAGACAGCACTGCTGACGTCGGATCTGTGCGGAGAGATGGCACTGGTTACCACCCCCACCCCTTGGAAGGTCAGGAGAGGGAATCCCAGGGAGGAGTGGGGAAGGATTGGCTAGAGGGAGGAACCTGGAGATCAGGAGGCAGGAAAAGAGGGCTGGGAATAGCAGGAGGCCCCAAGGCAGAAGTGTGTAGGCCCGGGACTACCAGGATGGGATGGGTGATGGGAGCGAGGCATGCACTGTGTCTACCTTTCTTAGTCCCGACAGGAACTGGGCCTGCCCTCTGCTTGTCGTCATCAGAGGCTGAGGAAGCAGTGCAGGAAGAGGAGGAGGCACATTTACGCTTTGTTGTGCTGGGAATGTTGCAGCTCTCCAAATACCTGGGGATGGATGAAGGACAGGGTTTAAGGGCAGGGCCTAGGGCAGGCAAGGCAGGAGCAAGGGAGCCGGTGACTGGCAGGCCTTACCTGAGGATGCTGTCCAGGCAGTTGATTTGCTGGTAGGAACAGCCGGAGGCTTCTTTCCTCTCTGGCTCCTCAGGGACCAATGCTAGTGGGGCTTGTTCGGAAGCAGGGGCCACCTCCAGTTCAGGGTTTGGGGACTGGCAGGGAAGGACTTTGGCCTTGAATGTGCCTGTGGCTGGGAGAAGGCAAAGAAAAGGTAAATGGGTTAGGAATGAAGGTAAGGGGAACCTCGGGCCTTAATNCCCATCCCTGCTCTGTGATGTTACCAACTCACCCAGGACGCGGGGCCGAGGTGGAGGCTTGGCCCGGGACTCAATGAAGAGTTGTTGTCCCTGGTGCTTCACCAGATGTACGTCCTTACAGATCTGCTGAAAAGTCACCTGTGGGGCAGCAGAGCACTGGGCAGCANTGGGGTGGCAGAGCCAGGGACCCAAGTATCAGTAAGAAGGTCTGGGGCCTAGGCAGGGGTAGCATGAGGGACTGGCAATGATTCCCAGGAGAGTGGACAATGAGGAAGGTTACTCACTGGAGCAGGAGGCCCAGGCCCCTCAGCATCACCCCCATTGCTATCACTGGAGGAGCCAGGGCTATGGAGAGGGCCGGGGGACATCAGAGGGCCAACTCCACAAAGCCCTGTGGGGCTGGAGCTGTGCACAGGCTGCAGCAAGGAGAAGAAGGGCTGGTTAAAGGTCTGCATCCTGCTTCCTGACCACTTCATTCCTGAGGACTTCCTCACTCTCACCTGCAACAGCAGTCGATGGATCTGCTCTGAGAGTTCCTGTATATCAGAGTCCAGGGATGGTGCCGGGCTCGGGGCTGGGGGAGTGAAGACGTCCTCATTCAGGGGCGCCCTGCAGGATGGTAAGGGTGATTACAGTCCTTTCCCTAACTCTATCATATTGCCCCATCCCCAGTGCCAGCTCAGAGACAGGGCACACTTACGTGCGGACTTTATGGCGGCCCAACACAAAAGCCACCTTGCGACTCCAGGGGTGTACAAAGCCGGCCCAGCTGGTGTCCATGGTGACATATTCCCCATTCCGAGCACAGAAGCGAATAGGAGAGTGGTCAAAGGGCTGGCCTGCCAGCTGCAGAACTGTGGGAGCAGAAAAGAAAGTGGTGTTAGTGGGTGGGAGAGANACACACACAGAGATATCCAAGAGACCAAGGCATTGAGAGTNGCCACCACAAAGGCAGCTAAGAAACCCTGGGGACAAGCAAGGAGAGCCAGATGAGGAGAACTTACTCTTCTTATGAATGGCCAGCATGAGGGGTCGGTCCTCAGGATGCAGAAAAAGGAGTACTGGAGCCCCCAGGAGATCCTGGGGCAGGTAGCCCAGCAGTGGTGCAGCCCTGTGAGGAGAGGAGGCGTCAGACCACGGCTTGGCCCTGGTTACCCACCTTCCTCCAAGTCTTGACCTTACCTTTCATCTACATCCTGGAAGAGGCAGCTGGGTGTGTGCCGTGTGGTGAAGATCCTCTTGTCAGGAGGGATCCGGGGAGCTGCAGCATAGAACATGGAGGTTTCGTCCACAATGGTCTAGCTCCTCAGCCTTCCTCTCTGCCTAAGGTCTGGCTGCCCGGCATGCCTCCTCTCAGCTCAGACCTGGCTTTATGGCCCACAGAGAGTCTGAGTCATCTGGTGACTCATACCAGAGATGACACTGAGAATCACTGACATACTCTCTTTCACCTGTCACAGCTCAGGGATCTATCTCACCCTACCCTACCTCCAAGCAGGCTTGAACCCTCTTCCTTACAATATGTCCTAAATCCTAAGGACCCAGCTCGTGCCTCCGAGACTCTCATCTTGAACTTCACCCCATCCTAGAGGGAAACCTTCCTCCCATCATCCCCCAGGCCAGGGCCCTAGCCTATCCACCTTCATAACCAGAGTGGATGCGCTCTGCAATGAGTAGGCAGCATGGCTGTGCAGGGGCCCCATCTGAGACCCGAATCTTGGTCACATATGGGGTTAGGCGGAATGGCTGGTACCGAGGCCCTGGATCCCGGTCAGGACCTCCTCTGGCAAGGGAAAGATCAATATTAGAGGTTTCCAGTNGAAAGCTGCCCACCCCCTTGTCAAAGTCACANCCCATATAACATCATAGCAAGGATGAGGAGGAGAGAGAGGCCTGCTCCTACTCCCCCTACCTACCTGATTCGGCAGAAGACAGACTTTTCCTGGGTGAAGTCCTTGAGGCCTGAACCTAGAACAGATGAGAATAACAGTAAGNATAGTGCCATCCCTTTCCTGGGCNAAGAAGAACCCAGGAAGTGAAAGCTTGGGTCCAGGCTGCTCACAGCAGCAGTTTCCTGGAGCTGTTCAGTCCTCTGCATAGAATACGGGCAGTTTACCTGCAGAGGTCCCAGTGCCCCAGGTGGGCAGTCGAGATGGTGTAGTAGAGCCATAGAAGACACCCACATCCTGGGGAGCTAGGAGCTCTGAGAAGCGGGCACCCCGAAACACATCCCGCTTGCAACGCAGCAGGACACCTGCCTGCTCCGAAATATAGACAATCCGGCCTGTCAGGAAGGACACGGCCACGGAGAAGGTATCCTAGGATGAGACCAAGATCAAGAGAAGATTTAGGGGCTGCAGGAATGGGGTGAGGGTGTGTTAGAACAGTGGACCCAAGCTGCAACTGACCTGGTTTCGAAGAGTGTATTCGGATGTGATGTGCTCCAGTTCCTCCAGGGTGTAAGTAGACATGTCCATGGCACAAGGCTCACCCTCCTCCAGACTCCACTGCTGGTAATATTCCTGGTTAGCTGTAGAACAAGGGTATTCAAGCCATATTCAGTAAGGAGAATGGAACCTACAGCAGTCCATGCCCTGGCCACACCCTGCCAGGAAGCACCACTCACCCTGCACCTGCTTGACACACGCCAAGGCATACTGCAGTGTGGCCAGGGTCCCGGAGCGGCCCTTGCCCCGACGTTCTGGTGGCAGTCGCAGTTTGAGCTCNCGAAGTGCAGTCATGAGCTCTTTCTGGGTCCTGGCTCGAGCTGACTGTTCACTGCTGCAAGGCCCACAAGGAATGAAGGGGTAAAGACATTAGCCCCAAAGTCTAACCCCAATCCCCAGGCATCTCCCANAGCCCTCATGCCACACACCTGCAGCCACTGGTAGACGGGTTGTCCTGNTCNGAGCTTGCACTCAGGAGGCTATAGGCAATGGAGCTGCTCGGTGGGGATGGGCTCTGAGAGTTTGTACTGGAAAAGAAGCAAGAGCCCAAGGTGAGGGCCATGTGATCAACAGTGGCGTGCTAGCACCTAGCTCTCCAGACCACTTCTCAACTCTGCAGCATGTGCACACACCTCTTGCTNCTCTCAGTGGTCTCCAGGAGGGCTGAGTCCTTGCCATTGCCAGAGGAGGAACTATGGGAACTCCGCTGAGATGCACCCCTGGACTCGTGTCCATTGGACTCATTGCCACTTGAGCCATTGCTGTTTGCGTCAGTATCATCAGCCAGGCTGGGGCCTGGACAAGGCCGGTGCTGTGGGGCCCCAGGGGAGGGGACACTTCCAGGACAAAAAGGTTCTCCGGGCCTGGGGTCTCCTCCCCCATCAGCCCCTTCTAGGGGGCCACTCATGTCTGGGCCATGCAGTGGAGGACAGAACNGGGAAGGTGAAGAGGCCACCACGGGTGCACGATGGAGCTTTTGAGGCCTGGATAAGGGAGGTATGACGCCTGTCTCTGAGGGCTGACTAATTTAATCACAGCACCTAGAAAAAGAAACCAAGAAGGAAGGTTTAGCAAAACTGAGCCGTTAACCCCACAGCATCTACGGGCCACATTCAGTCCTTCCTCTGTCCGTCCTTCACTGATGGGATTCAGGCCTGGGACTTGCAATAGAAAGCTAAGTTCTGTTTCCCGTTACCCCTAAGGATACCACAGGTAGGAAGGCAGCTCTCTTGGGCCTTCTCTTACGCCCCCTGCCAGAGTGGAGTGGGTACAGCCTGAACAATTACCTAGAACTATGGCTGTGGGACAAAGCTTGCAGGTTTCCTATCCCCAAATTCTCATCAGGTCCCGACTTGGTCTGGGACTCTGAGGCCTCTCGGAGCAGGGGGTGAGCTGATCGCCTCCTATATTTAGGCTTCCGGGCTAATTTTATCCGGGGGCGGTGCCACCCCCGCTGCACATGCGCGTCGATGTGCCTGGCCCCACCACGCGCTTCCGCCACAGCTACGGTCGCCAGGGAAACCGACGTCAGCCGCTGAGCTCAGCGGTTGCTGGAGGGACCACAGGAGGGCAGGAGCGACCCCTCCCCCAACCCCTATTGCTGTGTAAGTGGAAAATGGACCCACTCCCACACTGGCCAAACCACCCCCATACTGGCTAGCAAGGCCCAGGGATCACCCACCTTAACAAATCCCAGGGTCCAGAGGGCCCAGGAGCCATGTGAAGAGATGAACTATAGGGACTCCAGGAACTGGTTCTAGCCTCCCCAGGGAGAACTACACGGCCTCTGCTCTCCGTGGTAACGCCCCCATCCTANCCTTGATCCATCATTCTGATCAAGACACTGCTTTTCTTTCTCGGACCCCTGCCCACTCCCAAACATCAGGACTGGGATTACTACTTGCCATAGCGAAGGACCCAGGCATCTTTCCCAGTCCCCTACTTTTCTAGGTAACCCTACCACCGCATCAATGCCTTAGGTAGGGGACACACAACAAGCAACATACAGTTCTTCCTCTACTCCCTGTCTAACCACACCCCCATCCCAAGTATTTTCCGAGCACCCGGAGAAAAGGGAAGGCTGTGGCCAACAGCAAGAACTAGCGCTGGGAACAGGATGTTCCAGCATGAAGCGCGGCTGACATCACGACCGGCATGGGGCCAGGAATTGGAGGGAGGAAAGCAGGGACTGCAAAAACCTGAAGGGGTCTTTGTGCCAGGGTAAACCNGAGGACCCCGGAGTGACAAGAAAAGGATAAGGGGCCATGTTCGCTAAAGGTCTGTTGTTAGGCTTAGGATGGCTACGCCGAAGCAGAGCAGGAGCGAATAAGAAATGCAGACAACCCGTGAAGGGTTGAACTGAACACCTAGAGCCCNAGGGGCGGGGAAAGGGTGGACAGTGACAAGAAAGACGGATTACTGTTTTGCTGTCCAAGCGCCAGAGCTCAAAGTGACCCATCACATTGGAAGTAGTGCTAACCAAGCTCCGGGACAAAGACTAGTCCTAGGATTGCAGCAGAGATCCCTACCTGGCCGTTCGAGCGCCCTCCAGCCGCCTGCGGTTTCAGCCCGCAACCGAGAAGCTCCGAGAGGCTGGGAGGCGGGTTGCATAATGCCAGGCCCTGCCCCTTATTGGCCTTCTGCCCGAAGAGCCGCAGGCCCCGCCCCCAGTTGGCTAAGGATCTCTCTCTGGCACCTGATTGGTTACTGGCTCCCACTGAGGTCAGGGCTGTGTCACACACATCCTCGCACGTGGACTTGGGTGCTGGTGCTGGGCTGAAGGGCCTCAGACACCGCTCAGTCAGCCAATGGGCTCAGGGTGCCTCGCACAGTGAATAATGAAGGGGAAGTGAAAGGAGGGAAGGAACCCCCTTTCAGGGAGAATGTCTGGGCCACAGTGCGTACTCAAGAGAAACCTACTTCCAGAACTGAGCAGCCTGGCAGAACAAGACACCTGACCTAGAGCCAGCTGAATAAAATGTCTGATACCAATGGGAAGTGGGAGAGAGAAAAGCCTGGAATGATATTCCCTGGCTTCGCCCCAACCTTGTCATAAAGAATCTAATCCCTTCCTCTGATACTTCAGATCCTGGGAGAAGGGCAATCAAGGGTCCACGTGTCCTTAAGGGGTGAGTGGGTGATGGGGGTACAGATAATGGAAAGGGGGAGAGCCAATGGCTACTAGGAAAGGAAACAAAAGCAGGTGCTTCGACGGCCAATCAGAGAAAAGGTCTCCAGGCAGCCTACTTGGTGACTAGCTCTGCGCCTCTGCAGAGGATGCAGCCACCCACATTTAGGGCTGCCCCAAAAGTGGGGGCCAGGAAGCCAGGACTACAAAGGGGACAGCAGAGAGGGCAGTTGAGGCCCTAGACAGAAAAAGGTGGGGTGGCAAGGGCTTTATATTCCTGCTGCTTAGAAAAAGAAAGCTAAGGTTCGAGCAGCAGGCTCATCCGTCTCATTTACTGTACTCTCAGCAGTAATGAAAGTCAGTCAGTCTCAGTGTCAGGACTCGACACACAGTAGCCTGTCCGAAAACATGGTGACTTTGTTTCTATCAAGGATGGGGAAGGGAGAGGGAGCCTCGGGAGGAGAGGAGGCAACAAACTACAATTTAAAGAAGAAAAGTAGAGCACTGATTCATAAAAAAGAGAACAGGGGCTTCATTTGGGAGGGACAACGTGCCACTCTGAGTCCAGGAAAGCTGTAGTGACACATGACACAGCCCCTCTCTCCAGACCTGTGCTGAGTACTTCTTCTCAGGGTTCCCTGGAAACGTAGGTGGCGGGTGAAGAGGCCACCAAACAGCTGCTGACATAATCAGCTGTAAGTGCACGCCCCTCACTGTCACGTGGCTAAAGCTTTCTTTAACAATAGTGTTTCCCCTGGAGGAGGCGGAGGGGCAGGGATCTGTAGAAAAGCTGGGACACNTAAGTGTTATAAAATAACCCAGAAAAACAGAAGCAGGAAAACGGAAAACAAAAGACATGGGTGCCTGAATCCTCAGCTTCCTCTTCCTGAAAATGATTCTGCTTTCCTGCCCCCTCATACTATGTGTGACCCTGTTCTCTCCTTTTTTGTTTTCCAGACCCCTTTCTCCCTCTCAAGGATTTAGGTGTGACTCCTCTGACCCAAACAGCCATTGCTCGCCCACCTCCGTATCTGCCATTTACACAGACAAAAGGTTTCAGCACTCCAGCAGCCCCCACCTGATCCCAAGGCCCAGGTTGTCAGGTCTCACCGTCCCCACAGTAACCAGGCTCTGCTGCCGTCAATGGAGAAGAGGGGGCGGGAGACAGTGGTGACGTCAAAGCGGAGGAAGGAGGCGGGGCGAGGCAGCCGGGGAATGTGGGGCAGGGAGGCTGGAGAGGCAGCGGTTTGGGAGGCAGCCAGCCCCAGAGGGCGGCGGCCAGCGCACTAGGGAACATCGTGTTCTCTTGGCTGGTGGCCCAGGACATGCACTCAGACTTGGCGCCTCCCCCAGCCCAACGACAGCCGTCCTGTACAAAAGCCAAGGATTCCTGGAGAGACGGTTAGGAGGAAGGGGTCCCCCTTCCCTGCCCCCATGCCTGGCTCTCTTTTCGGGCCTTGGGTTTATGGGCTCCCAGCTGGTTCTTACAGCTCCTGGCATTGGCTTTTCCCTTTCACCAAACTGTACACAGCCGCTGGCCAGGTACCAAAGAGCCACCGCGGGTAAACTGGAGGCCCAGGCTCAGAGAGGGAACGCGCACCTTTGCTCCTTCCCAGAGGCCCCCTTGAAAGGCGGAATTTCTAGTTACTATTACAGCACAGAATAGGTGGTAGGTGGGTCGGGGAGAAACTGGGACAGGGCAAGTAGCCTCAGTCTGGAGCCCAGATCTTGGGAGAGTAATACAGGGGAAGAATGATGGAATTTGGGCCGGTGCCTGCAGACCAGAAAAATCAGGAAGAGGGAAAAGAGGAGTCATCAAAACTTGCAGAAAAACAGAAGATGAAGGTTGTTCCTAGCCACAACATTCACAGAAATCCCTAACTCAATCACTACTGTTTTGTTACTTTATAGTTTGTGTTTTAAGTGACCCAAGCATTGTGCTAAGTATTTTACATATACTGTTCTTTTTTAAGCCCCCAAACAACTGAAGATAGATATCCTCATTTCATGAGGGACACCTAAGACTTAGTAATTACTAAACTTGCCTAATTGTCTGCTTCATAAACATGTTCTCAGCTTCCTAATAATGGAGCCCAAGGTTCAGGCTCTGATGATGGCTTNTTCTGGCTTCTTACTCTCAGGGACCCTGTGTTACCAAACCTCTACTCTGCATTCCAGCACTGTCAAACCAGGACCTCTCAAATATTCCCCTGGTTCTAAGTTTGGTACCTAGAACACAAGATTCAGTCATATCTCAAGGCATTGTTTGTACTCCACACACACCACCACGGTTCACTTTTTCTATGCTCAAAAACCCTTGAGATCATCCGAGAAGTCTCCAGCCACAATGCTTTCCTAGGAACCTCACTTCTTCCCTCTCCCACCTCCACCCAGGCCTGACTGTCTAGACACCAGAGCAGCCTTTTGGTACCTCCTCACCTCCAGTAGCTCGAGAAGAGTGGGCAAGCCGGCATATAGAAACCCCTGCCCTATCCTCCCTTTCAGAATCCAACAAATTGCTAGCCCATTTCTATTTACAAGCATGTCCCTGAGACCCCAACGCTATCCTTTTCACGTGAAGAAGTAATCNATAGTCGTGATGAAACAGCCTCCGAGTCACACAAATCAGCACACTAAGCTTTCTCAGATCACCCTGTCACGTTCCTACCTGCCCTACCAGGGCCTTTCTCCAGGCTCAGACTCTGCCTCTTCCAAGCGTTTAGGGAGCCTACCCAAACCTTAACCAGCTCTCAGGTGTCCTATCGCCGGCGCTTCAGCTCCCTTGGGTGGCTGAGGGCTTCTGAGCACTCCGCACTAGGCAATAGGGTCCAGGGATCCTAGAGAGGTGAGCTATCTGACGCTGGTAACGCCTATCCATGTTCCCCTGGAGCTGAGTTTGCAGTCCACGACCATCAAGCACTCCTACTGCAGCTCTCACGTACTTGCATGATCCCACACCACGCCATTGACACCCCTTTGGGCCGAGCACACCTCCCCGGAAAAATCCATTTCGACCGCCCCGGAGCAGGGGGCTACTCACAGTAGCAAGCGCACGCAGAATCCAAATTTCTTCACTACTGGGGACGTTGGGTAGCTACTCCACAGGCTCCGCCAGGCCCTCCCACTGCCCATTCTGTCACGCCTCCCAAGCTTATTGGCTTAGAGGCGCCAACCCATGCCCCGCTCCGCGTGCAGCCGACAAGCCCCTGCAAAGCCACCATTGGCATTTCAGAGCGCAGTCATCTTCCCATTGGACAACGTGACAACCGGTAGTGATAGAGCCACGTGAGGGAGGGGGCGCCCCAGGGCGTTGATTGGACATCTAACCGGAAGCCACACCCCTCGCCCACTCCCGAAGCTTTTATTGGCTGTGGAAACAACCCCGCCCTGCCTAAATCGGTGACGCAAATGCCAGCCCTACCCTAAAAACTTTCTCATTGGCTGAGAGGTCTCGGAGATGTAGGGAACACGTGCAGGCCGGCTCACGCGGCAACTTGTTTACCGAGAAGCTGGGGATTTTCCTTGACGACACTTAACCAAGACTGTGGAGTCTGCGCAGGCGTACCAAGCGACTTGTACGCAGGCGTAGATGTGACAGGCTATGGCGTAGTGGGGATACTTAGTAAAGAGAGCCTGCCATGACAAGAGGCTCCTGGTGCCCGAGTTTTGTGTCTCTGATTATCCCCAAAGCTTAAGTCTGAGCATTAGAGTGANGAGGTCTTTAGATTGCATGACGATGATAGTGAAAATGACAGTCTCCTCCTGTTTTCTGTGCCAGGCGCTTCTTGCAGACTCCAAGAAGGCCGGCTCACTACCCATAACCTCACAAAAGAGACTGAGATCCAGGGGTTACATAATCTGTCAGAAACCCCATGTTCACATGTTGATTCAAAAGCTCTGACACCGTGAAGGTGTATCAGTGACTTAGGGCCTATGGAAACCTTAACCCTACAAGTAATTTCAAAGATTATATGTAAAAAGCCTAACATATATTTAAACTCTTCATAAAGGTAGGAGCTAGGACAGAGTATTGCTAAATACAAGACACCTGGGCACCTTACAGCCTCTGAAATAGTCTCCAATGTGAGGGCCTGAAAAATCTATTTTTAAAAGTACCTCTAGTAGTTCTTGACTAGGTGTGATGGCACACGCCTTTAATCCCAGCACCAGGGAGGCAGAGAGACACTTGGATCTCTGTGAGTTCGAGGCCAGACTGGTCTACATAATGAGTTCTAGGACAGCCAGAGCTACATAGTGAGACCCTGTCTCAAAAAGAAAAAAAAGTTATTATTTTTTTTTACTTAGACAGGGCCTCACTATGTAGACCAGGCTGGCCTCAAACTCAGAAATCAGCCTGCCTCTGCCTTCTGCATGCTTGATTTTTTTTTTTTTTAATGTGCATTGGTGTTTTGCCATGGGTGCCAGGTCCCCTGGAACTGGAATTACAGACAGTTGTGAGCTGCCATGTGGGTGCTGGGAATTGAACCTAGGTCCTTTGGAAGAGCAGGCAGTGCTCTTAACCACTGAGCCATCTCTCCAGCCCCCTGAGTGCTTGATTAAAAGCCTGCACCACTGGTCCTCTAGTGGTTCTTAGCCACTCACTTCTCTCTAAATTCACCTGCCCTGGAGAGGCAAGGATCACCATCACCCAGTAAGTACCACACACACTGCCAGTGACTAGTCTCTCATACCCTGACTACAGAGGGCAACTCTAAACACTGCCTCTTTCCTATACAGCTACATCTCAGTGGTGCTCCCGAAGTGTATACATGGTGACAGCGATACGTAGAGTGCTTTGAGAGTTCAAGAGAGGCTAAAGGAACAACCACACAACAGAGTGCAAGGGGAGTGCCGTCTATAGCCAGCTTTATGCCAGTTGGCTTTATCTCTTCAAGCTGATCCTTCAAGCATTCATTAACCCATTCGGATGTCTGGCGCTGTGCTGGAAAGGGGAAGAAATGCTCTCACAGAAGCGGCCCAGGAGTGGATGGCCGGGAAAGAGCCTAAGGGGTAGCCAGAAGTGAACCTTGAGAGATAAAGGAGGTCAATGGTAGCAGCATACTCCAGGCCGGGGAGATGAAGGGCTGGGAACCCCAGGCTGTAGTTCACCTGGCTCTTTCCATTCTAGTCTCCTGGTGCCCTGCATGGCCAGTTTGGGAATCACATTTTGCAAGGGCCCAATTGGGGTCAGGGCCTCCAGCAGCAGGCCAGCTCCTCCCAATGAATCTTTTCAACCACTCATTATATCTGAAGATCCAATACTAGTTAAGAAAAAGATTGTAGACACCACCTGGTTACTCATTACACGTTTATTGTACATTTTCACAATCTGGATGCGCCACAGAATTGGGGGCATGGGGTAGGGGAAGAAGGAAGGCAGGGGACACTGGGATAATATTGGGGGTCTAGAACACAAGCACCCCCACCCCCAGCATCTCTCCTACCCTTTCACACCACAGTTTAGATCTCCTTGGTTCCCCTCCACACAGAAAACCTGGTGTGGGTGGGGGAGGAGTTTGGGGACACCCCCCCAGTGGCAGGTTAAGGGGCTGTACCCTCAGACCCCTAAAACTGTGCCATTTAAAAAGATTAGATCCTTTCTCTATCATTTCACCCAGAAAAGGAATAGCTTGCAGTCTCTCTCTTTTTTTNTCTCTCTCTCTCCCCCTCTCACTCTGGGCTCAACAGCCCTGGAGAAAGGAGAGGATCCCCATCATCCAGCAAGTCCCATACACATATTGGCAGTGACTAGTACCCCCGCCCTGAATAAAGAGGGGCAGTCTGAGGAGCTGGGCAGTGATGGGGGGCAACACCCCCCCCAAATTGGGGAGGAAAGTTTTCAGTCCAACCTCTAGCAAGGATGAGGCCAGAGGTTTCAGGCAGGAATTGGGAGGATTCGATTTTGTCCTACTCTCCCCAAGGCAGTGATGACACACACACACACACACTGGAGCCACGCTCCTCAAAGAGTCAGATTGTGGTCAGCCCCCGGCTCTCCTGGTGGGAGGAGGAGGCAGATCAGGCAGATGGGAGGGAGGGAGACCCCCTGGGAATGTCAGTTGAGTGCCCCACATGAAAACTGGGGAGCAGGAATGTAGGGCGAGACCCCGAGTGGCAGAATTATTGGTCCATCATAACACACTGAACTCCAAGACACTACACACCAGCTGGGGGGCAGGGAGAGGAGGGTACAAGAGGTTTGGAAAATGGGGTAAGGGAGGTAAACTAGACTAGGGGCACTGGGAGGGGGCAATTCTGGGGTCCAGAGCAGCCTGGTTCCCCAAAAGCCCAGGCTCCCCACCACCTGCAGGTAATGTCGTGCAAATGAAGTGTGATAAGAGGACCAATGGAGATTAACTCTTTAGAAAAGAAAAACACAGAAGAGTGAAGAGTGAACAAAAAGGAAGGAAACGGAAAAGACGTTGGTATGCAAATGATATGCTAATTAACGTTGGAAGCTCCCAGAAAACCTTGGGATTCTTAGGACCAGGTGGGACCAGTCTCAGAGCCTTCCAAGGAATACAAAGATGCAACCCAGGGAAGCCTGGACAGGTGGGAGTTTCTGTTTGTTTCTGTGGAGTTTGCTTTTTGTTTGGGGAGGGTCAGGAATTGTACAGGGAAGCTAGGGGAAGGGTCAGTTAAATCCAAGGGAAGGAGGAAAGGGGCTATTGCATAGCAGATGCAAATGAAGGGACTTGGAGCTATCAGGAAAAGGGACAGAGGATGAGAGAGAGAGGTGAGAGGAACCTCAGGAAGGGGTGTTAAGGACAACCGGAAAAAATCTTCTAGTAATAAAACTACAAACAGACCAAATATATATAATATTATATATGTATAAATAACAGCTGGCTATTTACAGGGGGCACACACACGGACACACACACACGGATCCAAGGGAGGGGGGCTGAAAGATATGGCTGAGAGGTGGAGGAACGGCTGGGGGTGGGAGAGAGGCCCTTCTTAGGCAGGGCAGACTCCTCAGGGATTTAAGTGCTGAAGTAAACTGTGGAGAGAGGGTAAGAGGAGGCCGAGGGAGAGGGGTAGAAAGAGAAAGAAAGCAGTGTGTCAGGCCTGGCCCTGGTCCAAACCTCCCCACTCCCCAGCTGGCTGACACCCTTCCCCTCTCTCAGCCTCAGTTTCTTCATCTAGATAACAAAGGGACTTGACTAGTGAGTATTAAGACCCATAAACCCCGTGATACAAAGGGGGCACAAAACCTTTCACCCACTGGGCATGTGACTACAACCCTCAAATAGTGGAGTAGTTGGTTTCCTGGTCATGTCCAAACCCCTCGACCCTTACTGTCCCCCAGTTCTAGGATCCCCAGACTGGGCTCTTAGGCCCAAAGGGTTTTTAGTGGAGCGCCAGGGACCTGCCCAGCATTCCTATATTCAAAATCTTAACAGAAATTACCCTGAATCTGGCAAAGTAAGGCTATACAACAGCCAATAGCAGCAAAATGTGTTTTCGTTGAAGAGTAAAAACTAGGTTAATGACCTTCAAAGCCCAGAATCCACAGGGAAAACCTCTCTCTCCCTCTCCAGGGAAGGCCCGGCCACTCCTGCCCACTCACCGATGATGATGATGAGGATGATGGCGCAAATCACTCCCAAGATTATCATCATCTAGGAGCGAGAGGGAGGGTCAATGAGACGAACGGTGACCCCCCCCCTTCACCCACTAGCCCTCCTACCTGTCCCCATCTCCTTCCCCTTACCTTGAGGTTTTTCCACCAGTATTTACGCTTGAGCTTGGCTGCACTTGTTTCAAACTGGGAGGCCCCTGCCTGGAGGGCGTCTGCACGATCATCCAGCTCCGATAGCTTCTGGTCCCGCTCCAGGACCTTGTCCACATTCACCCTCATGATGTCCACCACCTGAGGGAGGGGTCCACGAGGCAGGGGGTGTGCCAAGGCACGCCTCAAGGAGGGCACTTCTTGAACATGTGCCCATTGTGCCACACATGGAACATGCACCCCGATGTTTCCAGGCTAACATGCCAAGGACATACACAGAACATGCCTAGCACACCTGGGGACATGCAAGGAGCACACATCAGGGGCATGCTGCAGCCATAAACCTCGGATGCCACGGCAACACCTTCTATCTATAGGAACTGGATCAGCCTATGCCAGAGCACACCTGTCCCAGCTGGCACACCCCAGGCTAGCACAACTGATTAACACCCCATAGCCCTTCCAAGTGCATGCTGACAGGGAAACAGAGATGAGGCACGGCGGGTCTCTAACCCAAAAACCCACAAGCGTAAACTGTTAATCACCTTCAAGCCAAGATGGGCTCCCACACCTATTTGCCAACCCCATCATCTTGCACCTTTGACACACACACTCACCTCATCCACCTGGGCCTGGGTCTGCTGCAGTCTCCTGTTACTGGTAAGATTTGGAGGGGGTGCAGGGGGGCCACCCTCGCCGGCCGGGGCGGCAGGCGGGACGGTGGCAGCGGTAGCCGACCTAAGGAGGAGAAACGGATTAAGATTCAGGGCCTGAAGCCTCGGGCCCTGCGGCCGGGGCTCCACCCATCCACCTGTCCATCCTTAGTCCTTCCAGTCCTCCCTCGCGCGAGGAAAGCCACCCGATGGGAAACCCAGTCACTCAACGCCCCGCTGCGGTGGAGCTGCGTGACCTTGAGAGACCCTCCTCATGCCTCAATTTCCCCGCCTGTTAAACGAAGGCGACCTCAGAGATGCTGCCCGGGGTCGCCCCGAAATGACTGACAGCCATGGTGGCTGGGGCGGGGCGGGGCGGGTGGACGCTGGGTCC
The DNA here is from genome assembly GCA_001675575.1 of Neotoma lepida. Classification (NCBI taxonomy): domain Eukaryota; kingdom Metazoa; phylum Chordata; class Mammalia; order Rodentia; family Cricetidae; genus Neotoma; species Neotoma lepida. Next base: position 485,959 of record LZPO01078627.1, read on the forward strand.
GCTCCCTCTCGCAGCCATCGCCCGCGCCAGACCGCCCGGGATCCGTTCCGGGCATCCAAGCNCAGTCACGGGCACCAGCCTGGTCCGCGGCACGAGAGGCGCGGGCGGGACCCCCGTGTTTCCCGACCCACTCCTCGGGGTGGCGGCCCACGCGGGGCAGAACGTCGCGGGTGGCGAGTGGCGGGCGGCCGACTTACATGGCGGGGGCAGCGGGCAGAGGACTTGGCAGAGGCAGTGGTGGCGGCGGCGGCGGCGGCTCGTGCTGGCTCCGACTGGCGCTGGCTGCCCGGGACTGGAAGATGGCGGCCGCACGTCACCCGCATCCGGGCACTGCGGCGGGGGCGGGGCGCGGCAGGCGACACGTCGCTGGCGGACCGCGGGGGCGGGGCGCTGCAGGGCCTGGGGTCGTCTCGTGGGGTCTGTCGGCCCTACGCTGTGGGCCTGGCTCGCAAACCCACCGCCGTCCCCAAGGCATCTGCCACCCGCAATCGAGACCCACACCTCACCCCTAAGCTCCATCCTCTCTCATCCTTGAAGCTGATACACCGGGCCTTACCTCCTACAGCCTACCGTCTCACCCTACAACCTGGTCCCAACACCTGATGACCCGCCCTCAGCTCCTGGAAAAGTTGAGGGTGGAACATGAGAAGTGACCAAGGCCGGTGCCAGGGCAATACTGATAACTAGAACCCTGACGCTGGAATGGAGGAGAAGTCTAAGAACTGACCTCATCCATCACCCTGCAACTGAATGTCTCAAGGGAGGTCTGGGGCCTCTGATTTCCTAGCAGGGTATGAGCAAAAGGAATAACAGAACCACCACACACACACACACCAAGAGCTGTGAGAGCTGTCCCTTCNCACAGATGAAGTTCAGACCAGGTGTGCTTGGCAGTCAAAGCTGGAGCGGGCCCCACAAAGATCAGACAAGCAAAAGACTCCAGGAAGGGCAAAGGCTGCCTGGTGGTGCGGTGTCACATGGTAAGCGCAGGCTAGTCCCCGACTGGGGTCAACTGCCCAGCCTGAGCTTTGATTCTAGCATAGGGCCTGCGCTGAAAAAGGACAGTGGGCAGGAGTGGCCCCTGTAGTGTTTATGTTGTAGGCACTGCTTTCCATGCAGATTAGCCTCGCAGACATGACCTTGACAGATCTGCCACTCCCTGGACCCATGTAGACACTCAATAAATATTTGTTAAATGGCTTGATCTAGATAAGACAATAGGAGATTATCTTATCTTAGACCTGGTCCATCCCTGACCGCTCCATTTCAAGCACACTAAACAGCCACAGCAGCTGCACACACTCCCATCCTGCATCTAGAGATAGGACCAGGGAACCAGCTGTCTATTTATCAAGCCTCCAGGGTGAAGGAGGCATTTTAGGGGAGGACTAGTGGCTCTGAGGTGGGAGTACTCATTACAGCCCTAAGAGCTTTAATCTCAGAGACAGGCAGGGTCTGGCTTCCTTCCTCCCACTCCAGCCTTCCACAACAGGGCCTCCAGGGTGTGAGATCCTTCTGTGCTGCAGTGCCCCACCCCCACCCAGCAGAAGCCCCGGGACCGGTTCTGTCGTGAGAGGTGTTATTTCCCAGCTGTCTGGGGGAGGAGAACGAGCAGGGGAGTGCGTGCTGGATGCAGGATTCACTCTTGGCTGCCTCCCTCTCCCAGGAGAAGTCATGAGCGTGGTCTTTGTGAGGCTGAGTTCAGGAAAAGAACAGCTTTGGGGGTTCTCAGAGCAGCTGGGAAGCTCTTGTTTTCTGTCCCTGAAACCACTCTACTTTCTAGTCAGTGAACAAAGATGCCAAATTCCATTATTTCAGGTTCAATGCTTTAGTGTCTGGATAGGAAACCTCCTAGAGAGTGGGAGAAGAGTAACCTGTAAGTGGAGGCCCCACACACAGCCCAACACCCAGCCGGCCTAAAGGAAACAGTAAGATCTCAGACCCTGGTTTAGGGATGATACCCATGTTGCCTAGCCAAACACAGAGGGCAGAGGATATGGAAGAGACAAGAGTCACAGACAGATTTGGGGAGGTTAGGCCTTGGCACATCACTGGGAAAGTTGCTCTTCCCAGGGGACTCTGGGAACAGCAACAGCAGAGTAAAAATGAAGCCACATGCGAACAGTGGAAAGGACCCAGTAGGATTCGTCTTAGAGAGAAGACTGTCACTGTCACTACACAGCCCAGACCATCCGACCTTGGCTGTGGTGTTAAGAAATTCTAAATTTAGATCAATGCTGGGGGCGGGAGGAGGCTGCGGTGGAATGACCAGGTTCACCTGGAATTGTGTGGAGAATGCTTTCTGCAAACAGATAGGACTGAGACTCAGGACAGATGAGCTGAAGAAAAGCACATAAAGTATCTGCGAAACCGAGATGCTGTCCACATCTGCCTGCTTCCGGGGATTGATGGTTGAATTGGTAGACCCAGTTCCTGAAGCTCTTTTTAGGCTTAGTGGTTCAAGTTCATAATCCCCGCACTTGGAAAGTGAAGGCAAGAGAATCCAGTTTAAGACCAGTCTGCCAAATGAGATACTGTCTCAAAACAAGCCAAAGACTTGGAGAGATGATAACTCTGTGGTTAAGAATCTTTACTGCTGTTCCAGAGGACCCTGGTGCAGTTCCCAGCACCACAGGGCAGCTCACAGCCACTGTAACTCCAGTCCCAGGGGATCTCACCACCTCTGGGCCCTCTGGACTCCACTGTGCACAGGCATACATGCAGGCAAAACCCCCACACACATAAAAATAGATAATTGTAAAGAAGAGTTAACAACAAAACCCTCAAAGAACAAAAATTAAAAATATGAAGGAGGGAGCGAGCCCAAGGTTTATTTCTGTTGGGTTTTTGTTGTTTTTCTCTGTGTGCCCAAGCTGTCCTGGAACTCGATTTGTAGGCCAGGCTGGCCTCAAACTCACAGAGATCCACCTGCCTCTGCCTCCTGAGTGCTGGGATTAAAGGTGTCCACCACTACCACACGGCCCAAGGTTTATTCCTAAGATGCTCCTTAAGGATTCTGATGCAGGGGATACAGAGATCACATGTTAATGAGAGCTTGCTTCCACTGTTTTTTCCTCTTCACAGGACTCCTGGTTTAGAAGTTGGGGTGGAAGGGGGCTGAATCATTCCCACATTGACTCATGAACTCCTTCCATCCTCATGAGTCAAACCTGGAGAAAACAGTAATTAATTTCTGGGACCGTGTTTGTCCCCCCTCAGTACAGTTCTCAGCAACTTTCAGATTGTTTCCAACTTCTTGCTATTATGCACTNTATCCTTATGAATGTTGATAACATTTGACATATTTACATATTATTGATATATTTGGGCAGAGCTAAGCTCAGAGCAAGGCTTTGATGGACTTTTTTGGTTGGTTTTGGTTCCATCTGTTTCTTTTTTCACATACAGAAAGGTTTAGTTTGATTTTGTGCTTGTGCTTGCAATGTTGGGGACTGAAATCGGGGTCTTGTGCATTTTAAGCAAAAGCTCTACCGAAGAATGTCACCCCCCAGCCCTAATGGTATTTATTTGCCAAGTCTTTTTGTGGTGAAGAGGAACATATGCACATAAAAGTCATACCTTGTGGCTGGAGAAGTGGTGCTTGCTGCTCTTCCAGAGTTCTGTTCCCAGCAATCACAGTAAGGAGATCACAACCACCTCCAGCTCCAGCTCCAGATCTGAAGCCCTCTTCTAGCACACATAGCCACATAAATAATAAAAGTAATATCTTGGGGTTTTTTTTGTTTTGCTTTGTTTTTCGAGACAGAGTTTCTCTATATAACAGCCCTGGCTGTCCTNGAACTCGCTTATGTGGACCAGGCTGGCTTCAAACTCACAGAGATTTGTCTACCTCTGCCTCCTGAGTGCTGGGATTAAAGGTGATCGCCACCCTGGCTATCTTATTTGTTTTTAAAATTGCATTATTTGTTGGGGAATTACATGTGGTCATCAAAGGACAACTTGTAGGCTTTTCTTTCCTTGCACTGTGTCTGGCGACTGAACCCAGGTTATCAAGCTTGGCAGCAGGTAGGTCCTGATGAATCTTGTCACTAGACCCATTTCTTTGTTGAGACATAGTCTCACTGTATAGTTCAGGCTGGTCTACTGAATTCTGGGATTACAAGCCTCTGTCATGGCACCTAGTGTTTTAAATGTATCTGATTCATCTGTGTAGTTTCCTCTACCCAAATACAAAGCACCATGTCAGAAATAAGGCAATCAATGAATAAAAATGATCAGAACGGTGGTCCTCAGTGGAGAGTATTCTAAGTGACACTCAAAATAAATAAATAAACACGGGGAGTAATGGTATGAACTTTAACCCCAGCACTCAAGAGGGAAAGGCAGTCAGATCTCATTTGAGTTCCAGGCCTTCCAAGACTACACAGTGAGACCCTGTCTTAAAGGAAAAAAAAGTTGTCAGGAGGCTGGTAGATCTCTGTGAATTTGTGGCCAGCCTGATCTACAGAGGGAGTTCCAGGACAGCCAGAGCTATACAGAGAAACCCTGTCTCAAAAAAAACAAAAACAAAAAAAGTTGTGGCTTTATTTTTGTTTTCAGTGACAGAAATAGAGTTTATTAAGAAAAAAACAGGCACTCCTGAGGATGGAAATGAGTTAGTGACCTAAACAGACAGACACTCAAATGTCATTTATTTTATTTCTTATTACAATTTATTATATTTGTGTGTGGTGGGGTCAGAAGACAGTTTGTTNGAAACTGGTCTTCTCCTTCTACCATGTTGGTACGAGGGATTAAACACAGGCTGTCAGGTTTGGCAGCATGCAGTTTACAAGCTGAACCAGCTCACCAGTCCTGTGCTTTTATTTTTTAAAGTTACTTAGGACCTGGTGTGGTGGTGCAGGCCTTTTATCCCAGCACTGGGGAGGCAGAGACAGTTGGATCTCTGTATGGAGTTCATTCCAGGATAGTCAGAGCTACATAAGGAGACCCTGTCTCAAAATAAAATAAAATAAAATAAAAAGTGATTTAGGGCTGGAATGTAGCTCAGTGGCAGAGTACTTGACTAGTATGCTCAAGGCTTGAGCCCCTATCCTCTCAAAACTTTTGCTGGGCATAGTGGCACACGCCTGTAATCCCTATCACTCAAGAGCCTCAGAAAGAAAGATTGTCATGAGTTTGACAACAACCAGGCTACACTGTAGACCTTGTCCGCAAAACAAATTAATATGTAAATTTCTACTCATTTCAGAACTTCAGAAGAGCACATAATTCAAAAGACAGCTCCTCTTCTTACATCCCAAGTGACTCTCCCAGTGCCTGCACCTCCTTCCAGACATACTCTTTAATCTCTTCGTGCTAATACAAGCAATCTGTATATACTGTTCTCTTCTGCACTTTGCTTTTCCAGTAACATAATTTGCAGGTTGTTCCATTATATGTATGGTACAAAACTCACATTTTTATGATTGTGTAGTATCCTGCTGTATGGCTATGTCAGGATTTAATCAATGCACTGAAGACGGTCATTTTAGGTTGTTGTTAACCTTTTGCCAACCTAATCAAAGCTACAAAGAATATTCTACACATTCTGATTTTACCTAAATGCAAATATGTAGGGTAAATTTCTAAATATGAAAATCTTAGGTCAAAGCCAGGCACAGTAGAGCAACCCCAGTGGCAGAGGCAGGTGTATCTCTCTGAGTTTGAGGCCAGCCCAGTCTACAGAGGTAGTTCCAGACAGCCAGGGCTACACAGTGAAACCCTGTCTGGAAAAACCAAAAAGAAAAAAAGAAAAGAAAGAAAAAGAAAGTCAAACCATAGATGGATCTGGGCCTGGTGGAAGACCTATCACCCAGGCACTCAGGAGGGTGAGGCAGGAGAATCACAAGTGTGAGGCCTGTCTAGACTACAGAGTAAATTAAAGGTCAGCCTGGGAAACCCAAGGAGACCCAATATATCAAACTGAAAAGATAAATTGAAAGGCTGGTGATATAATTCATTAGTAGAGTGCCTGCCTAGCACCAATGGGGCCTAGATTCAACACTGGTACTGGAAAAACAAATCCTAAACCCAAAGGTGCTTATGAGTTTGATGGATACTATCCAAGGGTGTGCTACCAAGTTTTCTTCCCACTCAGCAAACAGGTAAGGCCTGTTTACTCACATCTCCTATATGCTATGAAACCTTTTAGGCATCATTAATACATTGGGGCTGGAGAGCTGACTCAGTGGTTGAGTGTGCCTACTGATCTCCTAGAGGACCCAGGCTTGGTTCCCAGTCCCTGTGCAGCAGCTCACAACTAACTCCCGCTCCAGAAGATTCAGCATCCTCTCCTGGCCTCCTCATGCATCTGCACGCACGTCATACACACCCAGACACAGACACACATAAATAAAAATAAACCTTAAAAATAAACAAACACATTAACTAAACACAATTTTCATCTCTTGTATGGTGGATGACATGAGGCTTCTTCACATGTCTGTTGTGGAACAGAATATTTGTTTATATATTTAATATAAAGATGTGTTGCATCTGTTTAATTATGTAAAGTGTGTTGCTTTTGTTTACGCTACATTTGTTTAAGTATGTAAAGATGTGTTGCTGTTTCGCCTTGCCTGCCTAACACACCGAATTGGTCTAATAAAAAGCAGAACAGCTAATAGCTAGGCAAAGGAGGGATAGGCAGGGCTGGTGGGCAAGGGAGAAAAAGGGAGCCGGCCAGGGGCCCAGACAGCCAGGGGCCCAGACAGCCAGGGGCCCAGACAGCCAGACACAGAGGGAGCAGGAAAGCAGGATGGACAGTACACAGGTGAAGTAAATGAGCCTCGGGGCAACACACAGATTAATAGAAACGAGTAGATTAAGTTAAAGGGGAAACATATTTGTTCAATATAGTACTTGAAGTTCTAGCTAGAGCAATAAGACAACAAAAGGAGATCAAAGGGATACAAATTGGAAAGGAAGAAGTCAAACTTTCACTATTTGCAGATGATATGATTGTATACATAAGTGACCCCAAAAATTCTACCAGGGAACTCCTACAGCTGATAAACTCCTTCAGTAATGTGGCAGGATACAAG
>LZPO01078627.1:570578-582986 GCA_001675575.1 Neotoma lepida
ACTGAGCCAGCTCTATGAACCCAGCCACAGGAATTTTAACAACCTTTCGCCATCACACATACTCATCCTAAGTTTTATCATCCACAAACATTTCATGACTTACTCTGACCCTTTGCAACATGCTTAAACCTTTTGATTTTGTTCTTATTGTTCCCTTTCCATGTTGGAAAAAACTACTCATTTTACCTTAGGACAAAACCTTTTTTCCTGTTCTTTAAATTTTATTTGTTCCTTGCTTTTGAGATAGGGTTTCATGTAGCCCAGGCTTACTCAAACTCAATATAGCCAAAAATGACCTTGAATTTCTGATCCTCTTGTCTCCACTTTCCAAGTGCTAGGACTATAGGTGTGAGTCACCATGCCCAGCCAACATTTTATCACACAAAAATCCTTCCTTATTCCAAAGATACATTCTCATATCCATATTATGTNATATNTAAATACATTCTTACATCCATATGCATATAGTGACAGTCTTTACAGTCAGAACACAGAGCAACGTAAACAAATTTACCAGTTTCATGAAAGAGAGGAATCTAAATTACATTTACAAAGTCTGTAAGAANNTAAAACTATCTATTTAACAATAATGGCCTAACAATAATGTTTTTGTCTGTTGNGGTCTTAGGCAGGCTTTATTGTTATTAGGGTCTTTTAAAGGGCTCTTTTGTGTACTTTCCCCTGGGTTTCACATGAGCCTGAGAGTCTCAGAATGTTGCATTCCAGCATGATCAAGGCAACATAAGTTCTAAAATTAGATGACCTTGGAAAACCTACTTATCTTCTATAAACACGAAGGCAGAAGGGAGAGAAAATACAAAGAGAACCAAACAGTTGTACATATTAACTATTTAAATAGAGTTTTGACTACACAGGGCCAATGTTCTCAGAAGGAGTGGGGGCAGGGAATAATAAAGATGACTTTCTCCAAGATGGCTNAAGACAGAGGAGGAGAAGACAGGAACATAAGAGCAAAGGGAAGGCCAAGTGTCAGGCAGAACAGGAAGAAACAGTTGAGTTAGTGATGTTGGACTTGTAACCCTCCTGGCAAAAGTGAAGATGCTCTATAAAGAGACAGATGTATCTCTCACTTTGGTTATGAAACTGTTGAGACTATGGTCCATGAGGAATTGGAATATCCCCAAGAATTTCATAACTTCTTAGGCTACCTTGCAGGAGAGACTAGCACCAAGACAGTGATGGATAAGTGATGTGTGGGACATACCTTAATCAGAACTATTTGGTTATGCATACCTCTGTCTCTCTATTCAAACCTAAATTTTAGCCAGGCGATGGAGGCCAGCCTGACCAGCCTGGTTTACAGAGCGAGTTCCAGGAGAGCCAGGGCTACTCAGAGAAACCCTGTCTCAAAACAATAAAGGGAAAAAAAAAGAATTTCTAGGACCCAAGCTTTGACCCTAAAAAATCCAGCAATAGGCTGGGCCAGGGCATTTGTCTTCTTTATAACATTTATTTTCACTTAGATGGGTTGTGACAGCTTGAATGGTAGCTGATGATATAGGTCATCCCATAGAGGGGATATTTCTAGTGTGGGAATGTGTACAAGGACCAGTTTGGGGATGGGTTTTTGTTTTGAGTTTTTTTTTGGGGGGGGGACTAGGTTTTTCTATATATGTGTGTGTTTTTATGCTTGTATGTGCTCCACAGTGCCTGCAAGGCAAGAAGAAGGCATCAGATCCCTAGGAACTGTAATGACAGATGTTTGTGAGCTGCCATCAGGGTCCTGGGAATCAAACCCGGGTCCTCTGCAAGAGCAATAAGAACTCCTAATGGCTGAGCCATCTCTCCCTCTGAAAGGCTGAGCCATCCATTTCTCCAGCCAGGCCAGTTGTTATGAAACAAAATGAATGATTTGTGTTTGAGGGTCTGAGAGCAGACCTAAGAGACCTTCTTTTTTTATGTTTAATTTTTTTGAGATAAGGCCTCATGTAACCCAGNCTGGCCAAGTGCCCATTACATCCAGCTAGATCAACCTTTGAAAATTTTCCCAGTGGTGAACTGGGACTAAGAATTGAATGCCCAAGACTATTTTTGGTCCTACTGAAGTACATCAACCCTGGACTGGGTGGACAGCTTGTTTGTTTGCAAAAGACCTGAGACAGCACTCAAAGCTGGGCTGTCCCCTTTGGCTTGTGAACATGGGCTTTACTCTGGAGCCACCTACAGCCAGAGTGTCCCTGGTTGGTCAGCTATACTGACCTCAAAGGAAGACTCCCTCCCAAATTGAAATCTGGTCCCAGATTGGACATGAGGGCAGGGGTGGGAAGAGGAGGGGGATGACTCACTTCCTGGAGAAGTGAAAGTTTAGTCACCTGTGGGCCTCTTGAATCAGAAATTCTGGCCAGGAGGCACAGGAGCAGCAGGCACAAATGCCAAAGGAGAAAGAGGGATGGCAGGGAGAAGGGGGAGAGACAGAGGGAGCGTGTGGACTTACTTTGAAAGAGCTGGTGCAGTTCACTGTGACATATATTGAGAGTNAGAGGAGTTCCGGCAGGAAGGGAAGTAACCCTTTAGGGATGTCTCTAACTGTTGTCATCTAAGAAGTTCCCACTAAGAAGTTGCTTTGAACGGGAGGCAAGGCTTTTGGTAGACTCATCTTTGATTCCTGTTGGGATACCGAACACTGTATGACTTTTCCTGGAGTGTCTAAGTGTATTTCTCATNATCACAGATAAAGAAGGTAACAACGGACCAAAGAAACATCCATCCAGCTCCAGCTAGTGAGCCAATGAGCTTAGTAGAGCAATTGCAGAAGTAGTTGCATATTAGCAGAAGCCCAGCCAGCATAGGTGACAATGTGTCATTACTGAATGCATTACTGAAGTCCCCTGTACATGGTCTCCTCTCCCCCAGCAACTGTTACCACTTATATAACCTCATAGAGAGGCCTTGTGAATCTAATGCTCTTCCTGCTAGTTTCATGAGCCTTCCTCCAGTTTAGACTGTTCAATTCAGGAAGAAATAGCTATACAATAGCAAACATACCATAAATGCTAAAAATATTAATCATCAAAGAGCCCCACCTGAGTTGCTCAATAAATGTTTCCAAACAAGTTTTTTTTGTTTTTGTTTTTTGTTTTTGTTGTTGTTGTTGTTGTTGTTTTAGAGAGGATCTCATGTAGCCCATGCTGGCTTTTTTTTTTTATGACTATGGGTGTTCCACCCGAATGTGTGTATGTGCACCATATGTATTCCTGATGTCTGTGGAGGCCAGAAGAGAAAGTGAGCATCAGATCCCCTGGAATTGGAGTTACAGACAGTTGGGAGCTGCCATGTGGATGCTGGAATTGAACCTAGNTCCTCTGCAAAGCAGCAAGTGCTCTTAACCATTGAGACATTTCTCCAGCCCCCCAATTTTTTTAAATTAAGATTTATTTATTATTTTATGTATTTGAGTATTTGAGTGTTTTGCCTGCATGTATGTCTGTGCACCATGTATGGTGCCCAGGGAAGCCAGAAGAGGGTGTGGAATCCCCGGGAACCAGGGTTGCAGACAGTTTTAAGCCACTTTGTGGATGCTGGAAATGGATCCTCTGGAAGAGCAGCTCTTAACTGCTGAGCCATCATCTCTCCAGCTCCCACTCCCACCCCCACCCCCACTTTTTTTTTTTTTAAGAGGATTGGTATAATGGTTAACCTTGATTATCAACTTGAGAGGATTTAGAATCAGTTTGGAGACAAACTCCTGGTCTCTAGTCTAGCACATTTATAGATATGTGTAGAGGTGGGAAGGCCCATCATGAATACAGGCTGCACAATTTCACTGTCCTAGATTGAATATGAAGTGGAGACAGGAGCACACCAGCATACATTTTTCTCTGCTTCTTGGCTGTGGTTGCAAGGTGACCAGATGCTTCAGGCTCTTGCTGTCATACCTGCTCTCACATTTGATCTGGCCATCCATGATAAACGGTACCTTCAAATTTAAACCCAAATAAATTCTTTCTTCTATAGCTGGCTTTTGTCAGCTATTTTGTAATAGTAACAGGAAAACTAATAGAGCTGATAATAAAATTCAGGGTACAGCACTTGACTAGCAGNTGCCAAGCTCTAGGTCAGTGTTTCGCAACCTGTGGGTCGAAACCCCTCTGGGTTGAATGGCTCTTTCACAGGGGTCACCCAAGAACATCAGAAAACAGATATTTACATTATTATTCATAACAGTAGCAAAATTGCAGTTATGAAGTAGCAGTGAAATAATTTTATGGTTGGGGGTCACCACAACATGAGGAACTGTATTAAAGGGTCGCAGCCTTAGGAAGGTTGAGAACCAATTCCCAGTACTGCAAAAATGTAAGAGGAAAAAAAAAAAAAACTTCTTGCTCTGTTCCCCTGAATTCATTTATTAATGAAAAAAACTGAAAGCAAAGAGAGAAGGGAGATGACAAACAGAATATTAGACATTTAAAAAGCTCCTCGCTCAGATTCCTGAATTCAAAGTATTTGTTATAATTGAAGGGGAAAAGGAAGTCGGAGACGAGGAATTGAACGAATGTGCTTTCATAAATGTTATTTCAAGTTCGAGGTGTTTTGAGACAGGGGCTCACTATGTGGCTCTGGCTGGCCTGGAACTCGCTTTGTNGAACAGGCTAGTCTCCAACTCAAAGAGGTCCGTCTGTCTGTCTGTCTTCGCCTTCCCAGTGCTGAGATGAAAGAAATTTGAGTTATTAAAGACCCTGGGAAAGACCCCACCCACAGGAGANGGGTGGCGGCACCGCCCACAGCAGGGGCGTGGTCGCTGGTCCCGCGCAAGTCAGGTCTTCGGCCCCGGTGGCGCTCCTGGATGACGTAGCAGCGCGCCAAGATTCGTGGAGTTCTGCCGCTGCGTGGACGGCTTCACGTGAGTAGAGCTCGCGCGTGCTTCCCTGAGTTGCTCCCTTTGCAGCTCCATTGGTCACACACTCAAGCCCTGGTCCAAGCTGCCCCCATCAGGCCGGGCTAGGTCCTCCTGGGCCCGCGTGCCTGAGCTAGAGCATCGGTCTGCGGGAGCGCGTGTTCTACAGACACTCGGTGTAGGTGGACGACAGGATTGAAATAGCCTCCCGTCACGGCCACATTCATTCATTCATCCACCCATCCATCCATCCATCCATCCATTTATTCATCAGAAAATGTGTCGATCAGGACACTAGCCGTTGGGAATGTAGCCCCGAAATAAAACCCTGTCCCGTTATTCCTGGAGCTTATATATCGCTGGGAATGATAGACAAAATCTTAATAAAGTTAACTCCAGAGGGATGGAGATGTAGCTCGTAGAATGTTTATCTAGCATGGATGGAGCCNTGGGTTCGATTCCCACGACCTCATTAACCNGGTATTGTGAAGAACACCTGAAGAGGTTTTCGGAGTAGAAGGATTAGAAATTCAAGGCCATCCTCAGTTACACAGTGAGTTAGAGGTCAGCCTGTGCCAAATGAGACCCGTTTTGTCCTTGTTGTCGTTTGTTTGTTTGAAAAGAAAAAAAAAGAGGGGCTGGAGAGATGGCTCAGTGGTTAAGAGGACTGACCACTCTTCCAGATGACCNGGGTTCAATTCCCAGCACCCACTGGCAGTTAGCAACTGTCTGTAACTCCAAGATCTGACACCCTCACACAGACATATAGGCCAAACAACAATGCACATACAAATAAATTATATTAAAAAAAAAGAATTTCAGGAAGACTGAGTGGGAGGGGGAAACTGAGGTGTGGTAGGGATAAAAGGTTCATTCACTCAACAACTTGTTTGGTTGGTTTTGCTTTTTTGAGTCAGGGTCTCTTTATACAGCCCTGGCTGGCTTGGAACTNTATAAACCCGGGAACTCAAGAGATTCCCCTTCCCCTGCCTCCTGAGTGCTGGGGTTCAGCATTTGAAGGAAGTGGCAAGGCTGAGTTCCAGGCCAGCCCTGGACTGTGTGATAACCTGACTTGGTCTCAGAAAAAAAACAGCGCAACAAAGCAGCCANTACCTTGATCGGTCCAGACAAGTGATGATGGTGACTTGGACAGCTGAGGTAGTAGACATGAGAAGGCCAGAGATTTAAGATACATTTGGAAGTAGATTTGTGGCCAGATTGAGTGTAGAGAGGCTGAGGGAAAAGGACAGTTAAGGCTGGCTTCATGTCTACCTTTTGTAGTTCTGAGGATTGAACCTCAGGCCTTGCACGTGCTAGGCAAGTGCTTTATCACTGCATCTTGTGCCTGTGCATTCACTTGCGCAACTGTTTGGATGGTAGTCCTGTTCCCTGTGATGCGGAAGACTAGAGGAACAGCAAATCTTCCTGATTGGGGTGCCAGGAGTACTACAGTTACTGCCTAGCTTCCAGCTCCCTTCCCATGAGCTCGATAAACTATTATTCCTCTTGAAAATAAATAAATAAATAAACAAAAGGGGGAAGAAGAAAGATAAGTCTGTTATAGCCTAGGCTGGCCTCAAACTCACTGTGTAGCTCAGGATCCCCCTGCCTCCACATACTATGTGCTGGGATTACAGGTATGTGCCACTTTGCCCAGTTTATATGGTCCTGGGAATCAAACCACACATGGCTTCATACATGCTAGATAAACATTTTATTGAGTTAAATCCTCACCCCCGGTTGGCTGTATTTATGACACACTTATGTGTAGATGTGATGGTATTTAAATGTACCAATCTGGAGTTTTAGAGTCACTGTTGGGAAAAGTTATAGAATATTTTGGCAAATAATAGTTTGGATGCTATCAAATTGATGTTTTTAGTTGAAAACAGTAGCCGAGTGGTGGTGGCGCATGCCTTTAAGCCTAATACTTTGGAGGCAGAGGCAGGTGTATCTCAGTGATTTCGAGGCCAGCCTGGTCTACAAAGTGAGTTCCAGGATAGCCAGGACTGTTACACAGAGAAACCCTGTCTCAAAAAACCTCCCCAAAACAGTTGAACGGTGGCAATCCCATTGGTTTGTNCTACTAGGTAGTCTTTAAAGCACAGAACTGGAAGCTACTTAACACAAAAGAAGAGATACAGAACTGTGGGCACCTAACATTTAGAAGTTGAGCAAAAGAATAGGAGTCAGCATAGGTGAGTTAGAACTATCAACCAGAAGGTGAAAGAGGTTCAGGAGAGTATTGTCATTGAAGCCACGAGAGGAGAGCATTTGAAGAAGTGGAAAATGAATGAGTCACATGCTGCTGACAGGATTTATAAGAANAGCTAAGTGGCCTCTGGGTTGACAGCAGCATCACAACACTGATCTTGACAGGGTAATAAAAGGATTCGGTTTTGTTTTAAAGATTATTTCCCCCCATTTTGTGATGCTAGGGGATCAGGTCCATCACCTCAGCATGCAGTATTCATCCTGCATCCTGAGTGCCCCAAGTACACTGTTGAAGTCAGAGGACAGTCTGTGAAAACTAGCTTTCTTCTTCCATTTTATGGGTTCTGAGGAATCAAACTCAGATCATTAGGTTTGGTGGCAATGAAAACTAGCTTTCTTCTTCCATTTTATGGGTTCTGAGGAATCAAACTCAGATCATTAGGTTTGGTGGCAAGTATCTTTACCTACTGAGCCATCTCACTGGCCTATAGAGTACATTTTTTTATTTTCTTTTTAAAAATTTATTATGTATACAGTGTTCTGCCTTCATGTATGCCTGCAAGCCAGAAGAGGGCACCAGATCTCATTACAGATGGTTGTGAGCCACCATGTGGTTGCTGGGAATTGAGCTCAGGACCTCTGAAGAGCAGCCAGTGCTCTTAACCTCTGAGCCATCTCTCTAGCCCTATTTTATTTATTTATTTATTTTTATTTTTTTAAGACAAGAGTTTTACTATGTAGCCTTGGCTGGCCTGGAGCTCACTGTATTGACCCAAGTTGACCCTGAACTCACAGAGATCCGCCTGCCTCTGCCTCTTGAGTGCTGAGATTAAAGGTGTGTGCCTCCATGCCCAGAAACATTCAGTTTTGAATTAGGTAAGTTTGAGTCATCCAAATGGAGATGTAAAGTAGTAAATTTCTTTACTTCCTGCTTCCCCTGAAAGAGGCAGTGTACATCTGTGAGCCCTGTGTGTGGGCTGATGGTTGAATGAATGGTGCAGATTAGAAGCTCTGAGCTCCGAAGGTGCTTTCTAGAAGGGATGTGTCCTGAGCATTGGGCAGTGAGAACATCCCAGAGTTGGTATAGTGTGCTCACCTTGAAGAATAGAGAGACGTTGAGTTGGTGAGCAAGGCAAGGGGCTCAGAAGTTGGAAAGGACTTTGTCAGACTTTGGATTTACCTGGAGCAAGAATGTGATGTTTTGAAAGCAGTGAAGCAGGGGAACTGTTAACTCGATTTTACCAGCCAGGCCTAGCCCGTCCTCATCCTCTACATTCATGTCTTAGACACTGCTGTGACTAAGTACCATAGACTGTAGGACTTACTACAAACAACAGAGCATCTCAGAGTTCTGGAGGTTGGATGTCTGAGGTCAAAGTGCCAGCATGGTCATTTTCTTGTAGAAACACGTTCTAGGTTTCACACTGCTGACATTGTGTCTGTGCATGGAAGAGATGTAACTCCTCAGCTTCTTAGAAGGACACTAATCCCATNCATTAGAGTATTGCCCTCATTATCCTAATTCTCCTAAAGACTCCTGTTGAAATATTGTCCTATTGGGAATTAGGGTTTCAACATAAGAATGTAGGCAGGGGATAAAAACGTTCAATTCTGGGGCCTGGAGAGATGGCCTCAGCAGTTAAGAGCACTGGCTACTCTTCCAGAGGTCCTGAGTTCAATTCCCAGCAACCACATGGTGGCTCATAACCATCTGTAATGAGATCTGGCACCCTCTCCAAGCATGCAGGCAGAACACTGTATACATAATAAATAAATAAATCTTTAAAAACCAAAAAAACCAAAAACATTCCGTTCCTGGCAGATAACATTTACCCTGCGAAGACCTTCCTAACTGAAGTAGCAGGTTGGTGTCCCTAGTCCCTTAGTGTTAGCCACACTGAGCTGAAATTCTCTGATGTATTTGTTCATAGTAATATTCTTTTTCTTTTTAAGATTTATTTATTTATTATATATACAGTGTTCTGCTTGCATGTATGCCTGCAGGCCAGAAGAGGGCACCAGATCTCATTACAGATGGTTGTGAGCTACCATGTGGTTGCTGGGAATTGAACTCAGGACCTCTGGAAGAGCAGCCAGTGCTCTTAACCTCTAAGCCATCTCTCCAGTCCCCTCATAGTAATAGTCTTAAGACCTTGCTGGGGCNCANTTTGTCTATCTGCCACTCCCCCACTCTACTGCTATGTGTGTGTGGCATGTGCTAGAGACTGAACATGCTGTACTGCCGAGCCATCCCTTCCCAGCCTGGGAAGCTTACNTTTTGCAGGATTAGTTAAAAATCCCTAGGGCTACCCTTTTCTGTTTACCTAGTTTTCTGACCTCTCCTGTAATGTCCCCCTTCTCTACCTCCAGTGTCTGGGCTTCCATGGAACTTGATATCAACTACTGTTTTTTTTTAGGAACCTAATTCCTCTCTAGAAGGTCACCTGCAGAGATGGCCCCTGTCCTTCACTTTTACGTCCGTCCCTCTGGCCACGAGGGGGCAGCCTCTGGACATGCTCTTCGGAAACTACAAGAGAAACTGCCAAAGCTTCAGAGTGTGGAGACCGAGCTATGCTACAACGTGCGCTGGGCAGGTTGGGCCTAGATGTTGGGTTTAAATTTTGTTGTTTGGTGGGTTGTTTGAGTCAGAGTATCATGTAGCCCAGACTGGTCTTGAACTCTCTCTGTGGCTAAGGATGACTTACACTCCTGATTCTACTGCCTTACCTCTGGAGTGTTGGGCTGGTAAAGATGGCTCATCACATCCAGTGTGAGGTGTTGGATTTTCTATTTGTTTTAATGTTTTATTCCATTTTGTTTTTATTTTATTTTTAATTAGGTGTATATGTGTGTATTTGTTTGTGTAAATGTGTACATGAGTGTGAGAGTCCAGATCTGGAGCTGGAGAGAGAAGTGGCCTTCTGATATGAATGCTGGCAATTAAACCTAAGTCTTCTGTAAGAGCAGATTGTGATAATAACCCCTGATCCATCTCTCTAGCCTCCTGTTTGATTTACTTTGTGTGTGTGTGTGTGTGTGTGTGTGTGTGTATGTGTACTCGAGCATGTGGAAGTGAGAGGACTCTTCCTTCCACCATTGTCAGACTCGGGTACAGATATATTGTACGTATTTGTGTTTTACCTGCATGCATGTCCGTATATCACATGTGCCTGCTGCTGCAGAGGCCAGAAAAGCGCATGGATCCCTTGAAACTGGAGTTAAAGATGGTTGTATGTTGATGGAAGTTTCTTGTCCCTACTGCCTGCTCCCAAATAACCAGCAGCTACTTCCCAAATAATTGACTCAGAGACTTAATATAAATTACAAATGCTCAGCCAGTAGCTCAGGCTTATTACTAACTAGCTCTTACATTTTAAGTTAACCCATATTCCTTATTTACACTCTGCCACGTGGCNGTACTTTTATTAGCTTGGCACATTCATCTCCTGCTCTCTCTGCATCTGGCTGGTGACTCCTGACTCCACCCTTTGTCTTTACAGAATTCTTCTAGTCTGGTTCTTGAGCTCAGTCTCTTCCTGCCCAGCTATCAGCCAATCAGCTTTTTATTAGCAAATGAGAGTAACACATANTCATAGTGTAGAAAAGGATTGTTCCACAGCAGTTGTGAGCCATCATGTGGGTGCTGATAATCCAACCCAGGTCCTCTGCAAGAGCAGCCAGTCCTTTTAACTGCTAAGTTCATCTCAGCCCCTGGGTGTTGGATTCTGGGTTGTTTTGTTTTGTTGGTTTTTAATTAATTAATTGATTGATTNGAGGTAGATCTCTGTAGTCCTGGTGGTCATGGAGCTTGAAATGTACACCAGGCTGGCCTAGAACTCACAGAGATCTTCCTGTTTCTGTCTCCCAAATGCTGGGACTAAAGGTTTGGGCCACCATGGCCAGCTCCAGGTGTTAGTTTCTTAAAGGAGGTGATGTGGTACATGAGGCAGTGTCTTGAGGTGCCCTTGTCCTTCTCTGCAGCTGAGACCCTTCCAGGGGCTGAGGAGATGAAGAAGTTGAAGTGGCTGTTTGGTTGCCCTTTGTTGCTGGATGATGTTGCTCAGGAGTCCTGGCTTGTTCCTGGCTCCAATGACTTGTTGTTGGAGGTGGGACCCAGGTACGAGGTGGGTTTCTTCCTGGGGTTTCTTCCTTTTCACACTCACTGGCCACTCCTTCACTTCCATCTTTCTCCTTTCCCTTGTACTCTTTGGACATTTTCCTTTGCTCCATCCTTTCTCTGCCTAGGAAGCCATGCAAATATTTTCCNTGTATGGACAAATGTCTTGAAAACTGATCTAGCTCCCAAATCTGTTTTAGAATTAACAGCTTATACTCTGAGGAGTTGAACAGTGCTTTCTCACCAGTCCCATTTGTTAGGGATTGACCCTAGGACTTAATGCATGCTGAGGAAGCACTGTACCATTGAACAGTTTTGATTATTTTACTTTTTCTTTTGAAAGATGGTTTTGCTAAGTTTCCCATACTGGCCTGTGTATGGGTATGTGCACCTGGGTGCAGATGGCCCGTGGAGGCTGGAGGCATCGGATCCCTCTAGAGCTGGAGTTTCAGACAGTCATGAGCCTCCTGACATAGGTCCAAGGAACCAAACTTGGGTTCTCTTGAAGAACAGGGCACTCTCTTAACCACTGAGCCATCTCTCCAGCCTCTGATTAACTTTTAAAAGCAGGTTTTCTTGGCACCTAGTCTGAGGCAGGAGGCCAGTGGTAAAGAGGTAATAGTGGTGTGTTGGGTAGATCTGTGGGCAAGATCCACCTTCCCAAATGATGCTTGTTAGGCCCTCAGACCATAACCTCCTGACTCTTTTCTCAGGCTGAGTTTCTCTACTCCAGTATCCAGCAACATTGTTTCTGTGTGCCAGGCTGCTGGGCTGAGAGCTGTGGATCGGGTAGAGATCACCCGGCGCTACCGGCTTTCGGTGAGGTGTGGGCATTGTGGTGGGGAATCAAGAGGAGCAAGTGGACCAGAGATTAGATCCTAAACTCTAGCAAAGTCACGGGAGAGGTGGGGGGAGAGCTCTTGGCCTCAGGCCTGCCCTGTATGTTTGGGAGGTTGTTTGCTGCTTGAAGGTACCTGGTTGAGTGGTAAATGGTCCAGCTTGGCTTCCCGGATTGATCTATGCATCCTGGCACAGGTTCGTGCCCAGAGAGGAATTTTTTGTTTTGTTCTTTTTTCTTTTAGTCTGAATAAAGATGCTCTGTGGGGGTTGGAGAGGTGGCTCAGAGGTTAAGAGCACTGACTGCTCTTCCAGAGGTCCTGAGTGCAATTCCCAGCAACCACATGGTGGCTCACAACCATCTGTAATGAGATCTGGTGCCCTC
>LZPO01078627.1:590457-608452 GCA_001675575.1 Neotoma lepida
ATTTTTGAGAAAGTCAGCAAAGACTTTGATAGGCACTGTGTTGAATCTACAGATAAGTTGTTGGAAATATTGCCATCCTAACAGTATTGCCTTGCAGTCTTATGTGTAAAGGCCTTGTATTGTTTCCTGTATTTGCTAAAACAAATAATTCAGTGTTACCCCTGTATGTAGATGATTTTGTACCTGTGAATAAAACTATAGGCTAAATTCTTTGACATGTATTTTCCCTATTAGAGAATAAGTGTGTTGGTAATTTAAAAAACTATTTATTTTTACTTTATGCGTATGACTGTTTTGCCTGCATGTTTGTAAATGCACTATGAGTGTACAGTGCCTNCCAAGGCCAGAAGAGGGTATCAGATCCTCTGGAACTGGAGTTAGAAACAGTTGTGAGTTGCCCTGTAGGTGCTGAGAACTGAATTCAGAGTAAGCACTGAGCCATCTTTTAACTCTGCGTCTGTCATTTTTATTATTGTCACATTGTCTTCCATAGGTTGTATGGTTGCTCTCCCCTCTGCCTAGTGGATCATTGTGGTCCTGTTCCCCTCACATCAGATTCTTCTGTATGCATATTGTCTTGCTTTAATGGCCTCTTGTATAGCNTCCCTAGGGTTCTGGTTCAAACTTACTTCCTTGCAGGCATGGAGGTTGTAAAGGTTGGGGGTCCTGTCTACAGAATTGGAGTTGGGGGTGGAGCTGCTTCATCTGTGCAGGTGAGTGAGAATAGTTATAGAGGCCAACTTCACTGTCACTGGGCTCCTTGTGGGGTGTGTTGGTGGAGCTCCCAAGCTCTCTGAGCTGAGCTATGCTCTATGCTTCCTCAGGTTCAGGGAGACAACACCAGTGACCTGGACTTCGGAGCTGTGCAACGGGGAGATCCAGAAATGGAGCAGAAAATGAATCGTGTAATNCGGGCTTGTGTGGAAGCCCCCGGAAGAAACCCCATCTGCAGCCTCCATGACCAGGGTGCTGGTGGCAATGGTGAGGGAAGTGGTCAGAACGAGGGACTGGCTCTACTTGGTCTTCTATCAGATTTGGTTTAGGGAGAAGCACTGAGGATTTGTGGCCAACCACCAAGNTCTGCAGCACCTTCTCCATGCCCTCGACATGCTGGCCAGGCTCCGGGGTGGAGGGTTAGAACCTGCTGCTGCCATGGCAGGGTAGATAGTAAGTGTATAGCAGCAGCTCTTCAGGGATATACAGAACTNGGTGCTACTTTGGAGACCAGAAACTCCCTTTCTTCTCCTGGGGCTGACCATGACCAGGTTGCCATCTCTTCCTGCCGTTCTCTCACCAGGCAATGTCCTAAAGGAGCTGAGTGACCCAGCAGGAGCCGTCATTTATACCAGCCGCTTCCAGGTACATAGGTCTCATCCCTGAAGCTTGGCTATCCTCTCTGCCCCATTTCTAGCAACACTGTGAGGCAAGGCAACGCCCACTGACCCTTCTTTTCTTCCCTGCCATGTCTGTGCAGCTGGGTGACCCAACCTTGAATGCACTGGAAATCTGGGGGGCTGAGTACCAGGAGTCAAATGCACTTTTGCTGAGACCCTCTGACCGGGACTTCCTGAGTCGTGTCAGTGCCCGGGAACGCTGCCCCGTTTGTTTTGTGGGCACAATCACTGGAGACAAGAGAGTGAGTTGGCTCCAATGGTCAGGAGCAGGTGCTCGAGGCGGGCTGGAGCTGCCTGGGCACATGGGCTTGGGGAAGAAATGTTGAGGGAGCAAAATGAGATTGAATGGAGAGTGGGCATAAGAGGGGTGGGCAACAGGGTAGGGAGAAGAGGAACTCAGGGAAACCAGACAGGATGGGAACCTTTTTCCTGCTCTCTAGGCACATTCCCTNCTGGTTTCAAGGTCTCATTTTCTTTGGGGGCTGTCCCTGGGGTCCACAGATCATGCTAGTGGATGATCGTGCNTGTCCTGTGGGGAAAAGTGGCCAGGGAGATGCCTCCCTAACACCTCCTCCAACCCCTGTGGACCTGGAGCTTGACTGGGTTCTGGGAAAGATGCCTCAGAAGGTATGTGGGCCAGGGGTGGGAGAGTGTGTTCCTGTGGCCTTCCTGTCACAATAGCTTTCCCTTGCCTGTGTTTGTCACCTGTGTGCCCAGCCCTTCTCAGGTNCTTACATTTGACCATTCTTCCATAACAGGAGTTCTTCCTCCAGAGGGAACCCCCTGTGCTGCAGCCTCTGGTCTTGCCCCCGGAGCTGAGTGTGCGCCAGGCTCTGGAACGAGTTCTAAGGCTGCCTGCTGTGGCCAGCAAGCGCTACCTCACCAACAAGGTCCTCCTTGTACCATGCTTGGCCTTCTGCGTTGTTCCCTGTTGTACATCCTGGCCCTCCTCCCCATTGGGGTTTCCTAGGCTCTGGGAATGAAGGGGTTAGGGAGCATGGCATCCTCNATGGCTTGTTGTCCCTGCCACCCACCTTTTGTATGCTCTGCTTGCAGTTAGGGCATAGCCAGCCCTCCTTGACCCTTGCCTTCTCTCCACACACATCTGGTTCCATAGGTGGATCGCTCTGTGGGTGGCCTTGTGGCCCAACAGCAGTGTGTNGGGCCCCTGCAGACTCCTCTGGCTGATGTGGCTGTTGTGGCACTGAGCCATCAGGAGCTCGTAGGGGCTGCCACAGCTCTGGGAGAGCAGCCAGTCAAGAGCTTGCTGGACCCCAAGGTTGCTGCCAGGCTAGCTGTGTCTGAAGCCCTCACCAACCTGGTGTTTGCTCTGGTCACTGATCTCCGGGTGAGCCCTCCATAGCTTTTGTCCTGCAGTTCTAGGCCTTTGCATCTATCAGCCACTCTCCCTCTTCCCCGTTATTTTCTGAACGTAAACTCCCAGGCCCTCTGCATCTCTAATGCCATGTCTATTTCCTGCTGTTCCCAGGATGTGAAGTGCAGTGGGAACTGGATGTGGGCAGCCAAGCTTCCAGGTGAGGGTGCAGCTCTGGCTGATGCCTGNGAGGCTATGGTGACAGTGATGGCGGCACTCGGTGTGGCAGTAGATGGTGGCAAGGATTCCCTCAGCATGGCCGCCCGGGTTGGCACTGAAACTGTGCGGGCTCCTGGTAAGGATGAGGCCCTTGGGAGAGGGAAGAAGGTCCTGTGGGCTGGGCTGGTACCTTACTTAGTTTTATTCCTCCTTGCTTGGTAGGGTCCCTGGTCATTTCAGCATATGCTGTCTGTCCAGACATCACAGCCACTGTGACCCCAGACCTCAAACATCCTGGAGGGAAAGGTATGGCTTCATCTTCCTTGATCTTGTGTACATATTGTGAGCTTGGTCCTTGGTTTCGGGTCTGAGCAGTGTTGACTTTCTAGGACTGGCAGTTGGGGGTGTCTCTGTGTACTGTGAATGGCAGTGCTGGGAACACTGAGGCAAGGTCTTGAGCTGCTCTCCCCTCCTTTCCTTAGGTCGTCTGCTCTATGTGCCCCTGAGCCCTGGGCAGCACCGGCTAGGAGGCACGGCTCTGGCCCAGTGTTTCTCCCAGCTTGGGGAGCACCCTCCTGACCTGGACCTTCCCGAGAACCTCGTGCGTGCCTTCCTTATCACCCAGGGGCTGCTGAAAGGTGAGTGGGCCTGGTACATGGTAGCAGACCTGTGGCAGGCACTCGCCTCCTGGACAAGTGAGCATAGGGCGCCTAGAGTNCAGGCTCTCCCTCTTACGAGTNCCTGCCTTCTCACATCACTGGCTCTCCAGGTGCTATGGGGCTATGAGGCTTGGCCTCAGGTGGCTGAACTTTTCCTTCTTCCTCCAGACCGTCGTCTTTGCTCAGGCCATGATGTCAGCGATGGAGGGCTTGTCACCTGCCTGCTAGAGATGGCCTTTGCTGGGAATTGTGGGATAGAAGTGGATGTGCCTGCCCCTGGGATCCATGGTGAGGAGCTTGGGGTCTAGCCTAAGGCCTGGGCCGTCTTCTTTATTTGTAGACCTTCTGGTATAAACAATATGGTGTCTGACCCTTTCTCCTGAGTCTTAGCTGTCTCCTCCATGCTGTCTTGTTCTGAACTGGGTCCTTATAAGACCTCTCATAGTTTCTGGTGCAACTTCCATGCGCTCCTCTTCCAGATCCCGTCCCACCTGAGTCCTGGCAGCATCCTAGTCGTCCTAACTCACCCCTATTTCCCTTCCAGCGCTGCCTGTGCTGTTTGCGGAGGAGCCAGGCCTGGTGTTGGAGGTACAGGAGGCAGATGTAGCCGGAGTATTGCAGCGGTACCAGGGTGCTGGCCTACACTGTCTAGAACTGGGCCACACAGGCGAGGCTGGGCCCCAGGCCATGGTGAGGAAGCCAAGAAGACTGTAGTGTTAATGTGAGACTGTAAGAAAGTCCCACTCTGAAACTATGATGGCCTTTCCCTGGCCTTCATCAGTTTCCCCTCTCCAGGTCCGAGTGTCAGTGAATGGGGCTGTAGTTATAGAGGAGCCTGTTGGGCAGTTGAGAGACCTCTGGGAAGAAACAAGTTTCCAGCTGGACCTGCTACAGGCAGAGCCACGCTGTGTGGCAGAAGAGAAGCAGGGCCTAAAGGAGCGTACAGGACCCAGCTACTGCCTGCCACCCACCTTTCCCATTGCCTCTGTGCCTTGTCAGCCTGGTAAGGGAGTGTGCACAGAGGCTTGGGTGCTTGGACCTGCTCTGGGNAAGGTATCTGGGGGTTTGGAGTGGGTAGGTAACATCTGCTCAGAGACACATCTTCCAGGTGGTCCCATCCCCCGAGTCGCCATCTTGCGAGAAGAGGGCAGTAATGGAGACCGAGAAATGGCTGATGCCTTTCACTTGGCTGGCTTTGAGGTAAGCACGGTGGCTAACAGAGCTGGAGATCTTGATCTAGTCTTGGCTGTATGTCCTCTGCCAGTTTTCTCCCTATCCTATTAGGTGTGGGATGTGACCATGCAGGATCTTTGCTCTGGGGCCATCGGACTGGACACATTCCGTGGTGTGGCCTTTGTGGGCGGCTTCAGCTATGCAGATGTTCTGGGCTCTGCCAAAGGTCAGTGTGAAGACTACTGCATGCTCCATTTCCACATTCCTTGAGAAGATGTCTTTGGCTCCTTCTGCCTAGGCTGGGGCTGGTTTGTCACCCCCCACAAAGCCAAGCACAGTGCTCTGGTTCAGGACCAGAGGCCAGCAGAAGGACTGAGGATACCTGAAATGAGGCAGCTTGCTTCCCAGGGCNGTACAAGCCTGGAGGGTATATGTCTCATCTCAACGGTCAGCTGCTCTTCAACTTGATCAGATTGGCCTGTCCTGTGGGAAGATGGTTCACCACAACCACAAGAGAGGCCAAAAGTTCAGACTTNGTGTGTGTGAAAAAAATTTTTTTAAAGTGAGATCGAGTTTCACGAAGCCTAGGCTGCTCAAACTCACAAAGGAGTCCTGGAAGCCANCTTCCTACTTTCGTTTTCCAAGTATTGGGATTTACAGGTGTCAGCCATCCACACCCAACTGAAATCTTACTATTGAGTCTTAGATAATTACATAAAATTAAAAATATTTTGGCTTAGCATAAAGAAAACCATGAATCCCTTGTCGGGCTTTCTGACTGAAGTAGATAGGTTCTTTCTTCCCTCATTTGTCTGGGGTCTGTAGAGAGGGCCTGATTGCTAGAATAGACATCTGTTGTCATCCTTCATTCCCTGCTTCTGCTTTTCTCAGGCTGTTTGCATCTCACTTTGACTTCATTGTTCTTCCTAGGTTGGGCAGCTGCAGTGACCTTTAATCCACGGGCCAGGGAAGAGCTGGGACACTTCCGCAGGCGGCCAGACACCTTCAGCCTGGGAGTGTGTAATGGCTGTCAGCTGCTGGCTCTTCTGGGCTGGGTGGGAGGTGACCCCAATGAACAGCAAGATGAGTCAGGCCATGACTCCCAACCAACACAGCCAGGCCTCCTGCTCCGCCACAATCTATCTGGGCGGTATGAGTCCCGATGGGCCACCGTGCGTGTGGAACCCGGGCCAGCCCTGATGCTTCGAGGGATGGAAGGCTCTGTGCTGCCTGTGTGGAGTGCTCACGGGGAAGGTCAGGCTGGGGAAGGCAGGGGAGGGTTTGCAGGCTGGGTCTGGGCCTGAGGAGGCTTGACTTTCACTTTCCTTTCTCCTTTGCTCCCAGGTTACATGGCATTTTCTTCTCCTGAACTCCAAGCCAAGATCGAGGCCAGGGGCTTGGTTCCTCTGCACTGGGCAGATGATGATGGGAACCCCACAGAACAGTACCCCTTGAACCCCAATGGATCTCCTGGGGGCATAGCTGGCATCTGCTCCCAAGACGGTCGCCATCTGGCACTCATGCCACACCCTGAGCGGGCTGTGAGACCTTGGCAGTGGGCTTGGCGACCCTCTCCCTTTGATGCTCTTGCTACCTCCCCATGGCTGCAGCTCTTCGTCAATGCTTGGAACTGGACACAGGAGGGCAGCTGCTGAGGATGCTGCATGACCACCCTGGCCCACAGCTCAGCCTTTGAGTCTGCTGCCCTCTTTCCCCATTGCCTTCAGGAGTATCCCCACGAGATTTCCAGAAGCATCTTGGACAGACAAGAACCAAAATGCTAGGGGCATCTCAGCTGCATTGCTCGTTTTAGCCTTGCCCTTGCAGGAGCTGCTCACAGTCCTTGAGTTTCACATGAGCCTCCAGCAAGCATCCTCTGGCTCCAAGGACAGGCGGCAGTACAGGGGCAAAGTTCTGCTGGCGCTCCTTCCCAGTGATGATCACCATGTTGTCCCTCATTCTTTCGGGGCTGAACAAGGTTTTATGTCCCTTTTCTCTCTTTGCCTTTTTGAGACAGGCTTTTAGTCTGTAGCTTAGGCCAGCCCTGAACTTGATTCTCTAGTTTCAGNCTCTCAGGTGAGTGCCGCTGTGCTTGGCAGAGGTTTGTGGTCTTGGAGTAATGTACCAGCCTCTCCCTTGCCTCATTGCCTTAATCTGAAATGAGCAGATTTCTGGATTGCTTTTCAGATATGCTCTGCTATTTTTGAGGAATTGTTGCTTCTGGCCATGCNTATAGTTGACCTGTGCCTGCCTCAGATCACATTCCTGATGAATGCGTCTCCTAATTAGCAGCCACCTTTCTTCCAGTGATTGGCACCTTCCTTCCTGTTGGAGTGCTACCTCTTGTCATTCATTCTATCTCGTTCCTTGATCAGTGATGGTGCCAAGCACTGGTCCTGCCCCAATGGAGTTCATAGTCATAANAGAATTGAAATAATAGCTACTTAGCTTATACTACCAAGCTAAGTAGGTGCTAGGTAATTGATGTGTCTGAATTCTCATAAAAACTAAGAAAGATACTTAAGAGGCGCTTTCCAGTTAACAAAGGAAAGTTTAAGCCTATGATTGGTCACAATGTGAAAGGGACAGCAAGGGGCCCTGCCCACCCAGCTACATCTGCTTCTGATCATCCTGAGGTCACAGGTCACATTTCCTGGAAGCAGCTGTTCTTGCTGACAGNCATCTCCCATCATCCCCTGCTTCCTTCCCTCAACAAGTGTATTCAGAAGTCACTTGTATGCTCGAGTCAGGTGGTCCCCTGTGAAGCTCTACATCGTGAATAAAGGAGTTTCCCTGTAAAAACACACTGGCATCTTGGACTTTTTTTTTAATTTTTGATTTTGTGTGCATTGGTGTTTTGCCTGCATGTAGGTCTGTGTGAGGGTGTCAGAACCCGTGGAACTGGAGTTACAAACAGTTGTGAGNTGCTATGAAGGTGCTAGGAATTGAACCTGGGTCTTCTGGGAGAGCAGTCAGTGCTTTTAACTGCTGAGTCATCTCTCCAGCCCTGCATCTTGCAATTTATAAAGGAATTTCTAAAGGTGTCAGGGTTTGGGGGAGGCAGAGCACTTGCACTTCTGCAGAAGTAGTACCCNGAGAAGCTGCTAGTAGTGAAGTGGTGTTAAATCGCAGGTTATGGGTACAGCTAAGTGGAAGAGCTCTTGTGTAGCATGTTTGAGTTCCCTGATTTCCCTGCAGCACCACAAAAAGGAAGGGGTGTGGAGATAGGAGGTCAGGTTGTTTTTCCTTGTTGCTTTGCAAAATAACCTTTCCTAAGCAGAGTGGATCTAAGGATTTTGTTTGTATTTTTGAGACTCTTATGTAGGTAGTCCTGGCTGGACTTGAACTCATGTAGTTGAGAGTAATCTTTAAATCCTGGTCTTNTACCAAATGCTAGTATCTGACCTTCTAAGTACCATTTTGGACATGTGACCATTCCCTTCTGATGCTGTATGAGAATATATATTTTGCCAGCCATAGTGGTGCACACCTTTAATCCCAACACTTAGGAGGCAGAGGCAGGTGGATCTTTGTAAGTTTGAGGNCAGCCTNGTCTACAGAGTGAGTTCCAGGTCAGCTTTACTAAATGCTTGATGCAGAAGTAAAAGATGGCTCTGAGAGGTATCCAGCTTGGCTGTGATGTCAGCCTGCACTTTGAGAAGTGGCATTGTCTCTGTTTTGCATCATCATTCCTCAATTATCCAAACTTCCCTGCTTTGTTTCCACCTAAGCATTGTCCATTATCCTGGACTGTGTTAGTGACCTCAGTCCACCTCATCTTGGGTTTCATCATCACCAAAATCTGTTGCACCCCCACATCTTGCACCTCACGTCTTGCTGTTGCCTAGCAGACATCAGGGTAAATAAGTACTTTGCCCCTTACCATCTCATTTTCTCTTGTCCAACTTTCTCATCCAATGACCTTCACTTGACCCATCTCAAAGTTGAACCCATCAGCTCTCTGAAGCCAGAAAAACAGGTCCTCACAAATTCATTACTCAGCCAGACATAATAATCCAGTCTTCCCAGCATTCAGAATGCAGAAACAGGCAGGCTCTCTATGAGTTCAAGGCCAGCCTGGTTTACACAGTGAGTTCTAGACCAGCCAAGGCTACATAGTGAGTCTTTGTCTCAAAATTAAAGCTAAAACAAAAGAAAATTAATTACCCACCTGTAAAGAAAATGGGATAGGAGTGAGAAAAGAAAATTAGAGATAAAGGATGCTAAGTGGCCCTTCAGTGGAAGTGTGCCATGAATGGAAGGGTTGGTGACCCATTCTCATTCTTTTTTTTTTTAATTTTACATGTGTGCGTGGTTTGCCTGCATTTATGTGTATGTCTGGTATCAGAAGAGGGCATCTGATCCCCTGAAACTGGAGTTATGGATGGTGGCAAAATGCCACATGGGTACTAGGAACTGAGCCCAGGTTCTCTGCAAGGGCAACAAGTGCTCTTAACCACTGAGTCATCTCCCCAGCCCTCATTCCTGAATCTTAAAAACACCCTTTACAGTAGTATCTAAACCTCATAAGCAAGGCCTNTCCTAGGTTTCATCTTGTTAACAGATTTCTAATCAAACCCTTGGCTATACGCAAGGCTGTCACAAAGCAGACACCTCACCCCAAGTCACTACTGCAATCTTACCTTAAACAGTTTTCTGCTTTAATCAAAATATGTCTCCCCAGCATGGTGCAAACTCCATGATCTCAAAAACTCTAGTGTTTTTGTTTGGTTTGGTTTTTGGGTTTTTTTTGGGGGAGGGGAGGGCAGAATTGAGACAGTTTCTTTGTGTAGCTTTGGAGCCTATCCTAGGACTCCCTTGTAGACCAGGCTGGCCTCGAACTCACAGAAATCTGCCTGCCTCTGCCTCCCGAGTGCTGGGATTAAAGACGTGCACTACCACCCAGCTAAGAACTCTGTTTTTGCTCTCTATTTATCTAACAGTACTTGGCAGCTGCTAAGTGACCAGTAAGTCTATGTTGAACAAATGAGTGAATAGGAAAGCTGAAAACTGGCATCAATTTTAAAATGTTTTAAGTTACATTTATTTATGGCAGGAGGGATGGGGTGGTGGAGGCACACATGCCATGGCATTCGAGGGAATGTCAGAAGATGAATTACAGAAGTTGGCTTCAAGGAAATGCCTTTGCCTGCTGAGCAATCCCAGATTTAAAGATTTAGGTGTATGGATGTTTTGCCTGCAGTGTGCAATGCCCTTGGANGCCAGAAGAGGGTGTTGGATTCCTTGGAATGGAAGTTGCTAGTTTATTGTGAGGTACCACGTGGGTGCTGGGAATTGAACCTAGGGTCCTTGGGAGAGCAGCGAGTAATCTTAACTACTGAGCCATCTTTCCAGCCCCTGGCATAGATCTTTTTTGTTGTTGTTTTTGTAGACAGGGTTTCTCCGTGTAGCTTTGGCACCTTTCCTGGAACTCACTCGGTAGTCCAGGCTGGCCTCAAACTCACAGAGATCCACCTGCCTCTGCCTCCCGAGTGCTGGGATTAAAGGCATGCGCCACCACCACCCGGCTTTTTTTGTAAAGATTTCTCCTTAATAGAAAGCNGTTCCAGTGGACNGGGTTTGTAGGTAGACTGGTTCTGCTGCTCCTCAAGTGCTTCCCTTTTTTATCTCCTTTGTTGGTTTGTCCAGTCATTCAGAGTTACAAAGTTCTTGTTGTCAGGCAGTGAAGGACGATAACTTGACATCATTAGTTTCTCTTCCTCTTCCCTCCTCCCTCCCCTTTCCTCTCTCTCTTCAGTCTTGCAGGAGGGTGTTATCACAGAACTAGACACACTANTGTCACTTTCATTCTGTGCCCAGGTGCTGGAAAGGGGCATCACTGCAGAGATGGCAGGTGGGCAGCAGGAGGTTTATGGACAAGAGGGTCCAGTGGGGACTACCAGATGAGGGCTGCCTTCTCTAGGTAGGCCTCTAACCAGGGTATTCTCTGCTCTCTACCGTACCAACCACACTCTATGCTTCCCTCCGGATTGCCACTGTGANCCCACACACACTACAGCACAGACAAGGGACTGAAACAGGAAAAGAGGTGGGTACCAGGCAGCAGTGAGCTTGCAGACAGAACAAGATGTCTCCGGGAGTGTGCCTCGGTCTATCATTGGACGCTTGGGGGCAGCAAACAGCCAGAGGGGGCTGTTCGATGGGTCTCTGGGGCTTCAAGAAATTAGTCCAAGTAAACTGACCATTAGGATTNCCTTTGGCACAGGACAGCACAANAGAAGATAGGCAACACATCTGTCTGGTCTGGCTTCAGGAGTAGAAAGGGTGGGGCAAAGGGCTTTGAAATTGGAATCACCAAGTCANAGTTGTGAAGAACCNTGGCACTGTGGCACCTTGGAGGGAAGCTGACTTGGAATAAGTGATCTCTTTCTTTTATCTTGAGAGCCTTCCATGGNACANGTTTCTGNAGGCAAGCACACACTGGCATGAAGGGCAGGGAGGGTGTGGTAGCACTCTAGGAAAACAATGTTTGCAGAGCCTCGGAGGCTAGNCAGGGTACGCTAAGGAACTGACTGAATGAAGATGAGTCCACCTGGAACATGAAGAGCAAACTAGAAACAAAACACACCAGGCAAAGCCCTAGCAGAACACGTTAAGCATCCAGGACAAGAAGAGTGGTAGAAAAGCATTTGAAGAGGTGGGTGTAGGGGGCAGCTGTGAAGAGACTGGTGATTTGGATAGGAGANAGGAGCTCTTGTAATCTCACTGGCCTCAAACTCACTATGTAGCTGAGAATGACCTTGAANTCCCAGTCCTTCCGCCTTCCCTTCCTAAGGGCTGAGGTTCTAGGCGTGCACTACCACAGCTGGCTTTATGTGGGATTCAGAATCGAACCCAGGGCTTCATACATGCTAGGTAAGCTATTGTACTGAGTTATACTCTCAGCCCCAGACTTGGGACCTAGAGATTGTGGTAGCTGCAGAGAAGGAAAGAGGATGGGAGGTGGAGAGTCCAGTGCGGAAGCTATAAGTGACCACATAACAAGAGTGTTGCCTGGAACAGTAGTTGACATTAGAGATGCAGAGAAACGGGAGGATTTGAGAACCAGTGGAAAGTTAAACAACCAGAAAGTGGACATGGCGGGTGGTAAGTGTGANGAGGAGATGGAGATGGTGGAGAAGAGAACAAGCCAGTAATGAAGCCCAGAGCCCTGGCCTGCCCCCTGGACCACTGGGTATNCAAACATTTCACTAGTGGCAAGAGGAACACATTTGGGAGGCAATCTTATGCTTTGCTTTGTAATTATTGAGTTTGAGGTCTCACCAATGGGACATGCTGAAGGAGGTATGCTGGAGGGGACATCCAGGAGAGGATATCCAGGAGGCAGTTAGAAGNGATTGAGGCACCGGGATGGATAGGGAAGTTTATCTAGGGAGAGNAGGCAAGTCTGAGAAATAATTGGCCACCATGGTCAGGTCTAACCGGTAGAGTGGCTTTCCACTGCCAGAGTATCCGGGGATGCCCTGAAGGTATCCAGGGCGACAGAAGAGAGCTTTGCTCTGTTCTCTTTTCCCCACTGAGTCCTAGCTCTGGCCCAATCTTTGCCTGGAGGCAAAGTCCTCTCTTTGCCACTACAGTGTGGTAGGCCCTCCCTACTCTCCTAACACNTCACCTGTGGGAACTTACAAGAAATTGACCTTGGCCAAATAAAACAGATGAGAAGGTTCAGCTGTGTGTAGCTTTATAGATTGGATCCTGTGGGTTTCCGAAATGGATGATACTTAAAGGGTTCTCAAGGAAAGGATAGGCGAAGCCCCGCTGGGTCCAAGAACAAGGATCCTGGCCTGGGTTGTAGGCCAAGGAACCCTTACTCACCCTGTCCTATCNTGGTCTCTCTTTCCCAATGAGGTCCATGGGACTCTGAAGAGCTGTGACGGGAACCACTCTCCATACCCTGCCTCAGACACCAGCAGGCCACCTGGTTGATATCTGATACTACACACCCTGTTGTCCTCTCTCCACCTCTGGAATATGTGTGGAGACGGGTAAGAGATGCAGGGGGCCTGAGGAGAGCCTGAGGAGAAGTCTTGAGAAGGGTTTCCAGAACTGAGTTGGGGGGATATGTAACTTGCTTTGGGGGTGGTGGGGATATGAGCTGTTAGCTGGCTCCAGACCCACGTTCCTCCTGACAAAAGTTACAGAGCACTGGCTGTGGAATAATTGGTTGTCCCTGAGTTCTCAGTAGTGTCTCTGTCTGTCTCTCCCTTTTAGCTACAGTAAACTTTCTCCTCCACCTTACCTAGGAG
The DNA here is from genome assembly GCA_001675575.1 of Neotoma lepida. Classification (NCBI taxonomy): domain Eukaryota; kingdom Metazoa; phylum Chordata; class Mammalia; order Rodentia; family Cricetidae; genus Neotoma; species Neotoma lepida. The sequence continues at coordinate 603,485 of LZPO01078627.1, forward strand.
CAGGCGTGTCCTTCCTCTTTTATTTCTTTTTTTCATTCATGTTTTCGAAAAAAATCAAAAGGAAAAAATTTTTACTTTATTTTATGTGTATGATATTTTGTTTTTTTATATCATGTTTTTCATTCATTCATGGTTTGGTTCCCATAGGCCAAAAAAAGAAATAAAAGAGGAAGTACACGCCTGCTCCTAGGTAAGGTGGAGGAGAAAGTTTACTGTAGATAACAGGGAGAGACAGACAGAGACAGGGACATCTGGGAGAGTCCAGAGTGGACATAGGTTGGAATAGGACTGTCNCAGTACTGCTCATAATGAAGCGTGGGCTCCAATGCAGCAATGTTAGGAGGTGGGACTAGTGGCAGGCACTGGGTCATGGAGACAAAGCCCACAAGAATAAGTAAAATGTTTTTATCAGTTCTCCCTGGTAGTGTAACAGAACAGGAAAGTAAGAACTTTCTGAGGGAGGGGTTCGCAGTGTAACCCCAGCTAGCTTGAAACTTACTATGTAGTCCAGGATGGCCTCAAACTTGAGGAGATCCTACTTCTGCCTCCAGAGTACTGGAAATATAGGCCTTAAGTAACCACACCTGCATGAAAAATATGAACTATGATGTTTACCTAGTGATTAGAGGAAATGAAAATAAAATTATCTGACTAGGACTCTGCCAGGAAAAATGGCCTTGCTTCCTTTTTGACTGCCTTTGAAGGCAATGCAAACAGAATGGGAAAGAAAAGGCCTGTTCCTTCTGCCTTCCTTCTTTCTCCTAATCTTTTCCCCCAGTAGTAAGGACTGAACATAAGGCACTTGAATGAAAAAAAGAAATAAAAGAGGAAGTACACGCCTGCTCCTAGGTAAGGTGGAGGAGAAAGTTTTCTGTAGCTAAAAGGGAAAGACAGAGACAGGGACATCTGGGAGAGTCCAGCGTGAACATGACCCTGAGCCATTGGGAGTGGAGCAGCTGCTGACCAAGAGGAGCGGCCTGGGCTCCAAGAGACCGGCTAAGAGAGTAGATGGGGGTGGGGAGACCAGGTACCCAAATGGCTGGATTATATAAGGAAGGACAGCCCAGTGCCTGGGCTGGAGAAGTTTAGGGCAGGGAGCAGGTATGCCAGCCATACCCTGTAGCAGCAGGTAGGGACTAATGGATGACAGGAGAACCTGGAAGCCATGTCCACTTTGATATGATAAATAGACTTCTCAGTTAACCTTTGGCCCGACAGCCTCTTTCACTGAGGTGTATCCTCATCCCTGCCAGAGTCCCATAGCTTTGCACTCACTATGCAGCCAAGGATCACCTTGAATTTCCTTTTTTAAAAGATTTATTTTTGGGGGGCTATAGAGATGGCTCAGACATTAAGAGCTCTTGTAGAGGACCATGGTTTGGTTCCCAGCTCCCAAGCCTGATTAAGCTCTGGATTCTGATAAGTATATTTAAGTACTTGATCCTACTTTAGCATGGCAGGGTTGCTTATGCTTGTAATTCTAGCACTCTCAGGAGCCTGAGGGAAGGCCATTCTGGGCTAGCCTAAGTAAAACTTTGTCTCAAAAAAAAAAAACAAATAAAGAGCCAGGCATGATGGCACATGCCTTTAGTACCAGCACTTGGAAGGCAGAGAAAGGTGGATCTCTGTGAGTTCAATGCCAGCCTTTTCTACAGATCGAGTTCCAGGACAGCTAGGGCTACACAGAGAAACCTTGTCTCAAAACACCAAAACAAAACAAAACAAAACGAAAACAAGCAAACAAAAACAAATAAGTAAATGAATAATACATAATATACTTTGGCTGGGAGAATGGCTCAGCTGGTGGTGCACACATATATGCAGACAGGCAAAATATCATACACATAAAATAAAAATTTTTTTCCTTTTGTTTTTTTCAAGACAGAGTTTCTCTGTGTAGCTCTGGCTGTCCTGAAACTCACTCTGTATACCAGACTGGCCTCTAACTCAGAGATCTGCCTGCCTCTGTCTCCCAAGTGCTGGGATTAAAAGTGTGCACCTGGCAAGATAAGTAAATCTTTAAAAAAGATAGTAATATACTTTTGTTTTTAGTGGCACTTTGGGGACTGAGGCAGAAGGACTACCTCAAATTCAAGGCCAGATTGGACTACATAGTAAGACCCTGTCTCAAACAAAACTAGGGAGCTGGAGAGATGACTTTGAGATGGCACTGGCTGACCTCGAAGAAGACCCAGTTAGTTCAGCAGTATCTATCTACATGGGAGTCTGTAACTCCAGTTTCAGGGGCTCTGACACCCTCTGTGGATAGCAGGCACACAGGTGGTGCACATACATACATACATGCAGATAAAAGTCTCATACATATTAAGTAAAATTTAGAAAAATCTTGAAAAACAAAACTCCACCACCATAGTGAGGCAGGAGAGATGACTCATGGAGTATGCACCCTAGCACTCATCTCAGGTAGCTCACAAAACTCCAGCTCCCAGGGGATCTGACACCTTCTTTCAGCCTCCAAGGACACCATCACATACCTGGCAGACACACACACACACACACACACACACACACAGATGCATATACATTCAAGGGCAAATGATCTCTATGTTCAGAGATCTACATAACAAGTTCCAGTTCAGCCAAGACTACATAATGAAAAATAAAACAAACTGGTTTATCTTGTGTTCTTATATATTTTATTTTATAATTTACATACATTTTTCTAAGTATTCATGAGTCTCACCAAATTTTCAAAGGGACTCATGGTAAGACTGAAGGCTTAAAATTCCTGCCTGCCTTAACTCTTTCATAAAGGGATATTTGGCACTGGGTGCTGTAGCACTGGGGGTCAAAGTCTTTTTTTTTTTTTTTAGCCTACACATATGGGCATCACATGTGTATCTGGTGCCCATGGAGGTCAGAAGAGGGCACAGGTTCCCCTGGAACTGGAGTTGCAGATGGTTGTGAGCCACTGTTAGGGCACCGGGAACTGAACCCAGGTTCTCTATAAGGGCAACAAGTGCTCTTAACTGCAGATCCATCTCTCCAGCCCCTCAAAGTCTGTCTTTTGGTTCCTTCAAAGGAAAGGGACTATCCCAGAGCACAGAATCACCTGTCCCAGTCATAGGTTTGCTTCCAAGAGCAGGCTGCAGGCTGAGGACACTCACACCATAAGAGCAGCTGTGTGCCATCTCAGAGATTTGTCCTATGACACTGCTTCTCCCAGCTGCAGCTGGGCCAAGGGTCCCACTGGGCTCAGATACTTTCCAGCCTGAATGGCAACGAACTGACCCAGATGGAGTTGGAGTTTGAACACATTGACGTGTCAGCATTGAGGAGACTAGAAGAGATGGCAGGTACCAAGAGAGGGAAGGCAAGCCAACAGCAGAAATCTAGAGATCTGCCAAGACAAAGGGCCTTCCACCACAGAGGAGACCTGGCCCTGAGCCTTGGGACATCTCTGCCCTCTACTATCTGTCATAGAGCTCAGAGACTAGGGAAAGGCAGGGGTCTCCAGCTACCTATAGCCCACAGCTGAATGTGAGGCAAGTCGGGAACTCCACTGAGAAACCCTGAAGCAGCTTTCTCCTTCCTCTGGCTTGTGAATAGGTCTCCATTGCCGGTACGTAGTGCTATGATCTTGTTTTTAACATCTATGTCCGTTCAGGTCTCTAGCCAAGGATTTTTGATCTGCTTGACTGTGTACAAAGCAATTAGAGCTGTTGTTGCTCCTAGTGGGGAGGAGGGATGGAAAGGTCTACAGGGAGAGACCTCTATGGCCAGGTTCCTTCTATCCCATGGGGGCCTGCAGCACCCTTCTCTTATGGAGTAAACCTAGTCACAGTACCTACCCAGAAACAGATTGACCAACTACATCTACATCTCAATTCTATTTATTTATTTGTTTATTTATTGGGGAAGGGTCTCCCTATATAACCCTGGCTGGCTGGAACTCACTACGTAGAACAGGCTGGTCTTGAACTATAGAGACCTGATTGCTTTTGCCTCACCAGTGCTGGCATTAAAGGCATGTGCCACCATACCTGGACACATTTCAATCCTAACAGTGCTTTAGAGATGATGAAAAGCTCATAGAAAAGCCAGATGCCTACAGTAAGAAATAGAGTCCAAACTGGGTATGGTGGGATATACCTGTGGTAGCACAGACTCAGTGTACTTAGGAGGCCAAGGTAGGATGATTACAGTTACAGAGAGGGAGTAAGGAGGGAGAGAAGGAAGGAGAGAGAGAAAATTAAATGGTAGAGGACCCCTATCTACTTGCTGCACCCCCACGACATATTTGCATGTCCTAGAGTACACACTCTCACCTCCAAGTTTCTACACCTATGTCCTGGCTGNAATACCTCTAGGATGCTCTCAGGAGCTCTGTAAATCAAACTTTAAGACTCAAAGCAAGCTCCTCTAGTACTTTTACACCTTGGTAAGGTATACCTTTATATTGCCAGGCCCATCAAGGAAATGACTGCAATGTAAGACATCAACAAACATGTAACCCTTGGCTCCATTTCAGTAAATTATGAGGGTTCATGTGGCCAGGATGAGAATACCCAGTTCTCAGCTCGGAAATAGATACTACGGAGAACCCAGGAGGGCATGGGTGGCCTCCTGGCACCCAGGCATTGGCACTAGTAGATTTATTCAATACTGCAACAATAAACCACGAGGCCTATTATGTTCTAAACATTGCGCCAGGAGCTAGGGATCAAGGCTGAATGGAGAAATTAACTGGAAGGATAAATTAAATACTTAACATTCTAAAAATCTGTAAAGGAAATACAACAGTTTAATCCGTGCTTTGATCCAGGTGTACTGGGGGAGAGTTTCCCCTCGCCCTCCCAAGAGGAAGATTTGATGGGATTAGAACGGTAATCCTCAGGTTAGGTGTCAAGGCCTGAGGTCCGAATCCCAACCCAGACCCACACCTGGACACGATTCTCCCCTTACTTACTCAGGAGACCCCACCTACATAGGCCCTTTAATTGTTCT
>LZPO01078627.1:609082-619132 GCA_001675575.1 Neotoma lepida
GGGGTTGCGGGAAGAAGCCAGAGACATCTAGAGTGTCCCTGCCCCTTTTCCAGCGACCTCCGACCGGTCCCGGACAACCAAGAAGTTTTCTGCCATCCCGTGACCGACCAGAGTTTGATCGTGGAACTTCTGGAGCTGCAGGCCCACGTGCGGGGCGAAGCGGCTGCGAGGTGAGAAAGTTAACCAATGGGAGGCCAGGAGCCGAGGAAGTGGGCGGGGCCCGGGGCTGGACGGTTATTCAGGGCGAAAACTCCAAGGGCGATAGCAGACTGGCCAGAAGAGAGCGAGGCTCGAGGGTGAGGATGGGTTTTTCAGAGATGCGCCTTCCTACCCCTGTCCCCCCCCCACTCCAGGTACCATTTTGAGGATGTTGGCGGGGTGCAAGGGGCTAGGGCCGTGCACGTGTTATCTGTGAAGCCTCTCTGTTTGGAGAACTTATCCCTGAGGGGCTGCTGTCAAGATGCCTGGTTCCTTTCTGGCAAGCAGCAGGTAGCTAAAGAAAACCAGCAGGTGAGGGCCCTGACGAATGGGATGTCCTGAAGTGGGGGAGGGGTAGCTCCAGTTACCATCCTGGTAAGCATCCTGATTCTGATCCCTTTAGGTAGCAAAGGATGTCACACTACATCAGGCCTTGCTTCGGCTGCCCCAGTATCAGACTGATCTCTTGCTCACCTTCAATCAGCCCCCGTAAGGATGAAGGAAAGGGTGGGAAGCTCGAAATTGGATTCTTCCCCTCCTCACCCCGACAATTAGGCTGGGTGGGTCAAACAGGAAGATTGGCTGGTANACTCCTTCAAGGAAGCAGAAATGGGCTTGAGGGTCAGGGATTCCTGGTCTTCTGGGGAATAGGAAGTGTAATCTTGCAAACCTCAAGCTGGACCATTTTCTTTCTCCCTCTGTTCCCTCCCTCTAAGCTCTAACAGCAGGCCTCTTGGCCCTGAAAATCTGTCATGTCCACCTTGGAGCCTGGGTAACTTTGAACAACTGGTGACTAGTTTGACTCTTCATGATCCCAACATCTTTGGTCCCCAGTAAAGATGATGGAACAAGACAGACATACTGCTGCTGAGGACTCAGGGACCCAATTCTGAGAAGGGGAGTTTCTTTCTACTTCTTCCCTGGACATAAACAAGACACCTCCTCTGCAGAAATAAACTTGCTTTATAAACAACATAGTTGCTGTGGCTTTGAATCTCAGAGGACACCTGGGTCTCCCCCTGGTCTTGGAAGGGGGACTTTAAAGCTGTGCATAGGAGCAGGAGGGACCCAAGAATGGCAGTAGAAATATACTTTGGGGTGTCTGATTCAACCCTGAGGTGGGTGTGAAGTATACAGGGGACTTGGGAAATTTAAAGCAATACCCAAGGGAAGGACATAAATTACTGCTCAGAGTGATTCAATCCTAAGAGAACAGAGAGGGAGTGGGCATGGCTGTCCCCCATAAGTGGATGAGAAGTCAATGGGTCAGTAAATCGTCACTGAGGTACTAAGAAGTGGAAACAGTGCCCAAGGAGTGTTGACTTGGAGCACAGGAGAGTGACTCATTTAGCGTATGTGTTGTAGATGGAGCGTAGCTGATCCCAGAAGAAGAGGGAGAGGACAGTGTGGGGGCCAAGGCGGAAATAAGAGGCACCTATACCCTTGTACATGCCAAAAATGCCCTCTGTCCGAGCTGTCTGCAGCAGAGCGTCCAAGATCCCCCGGTACATGAGGCCCTGGAGCATGTCAGAGAGGGAGGGAGAGCACAGGGGGATCGTGTCAGAGCCCACCAGGGTCGGGCACCTTTGCAGGCAGCATATGAGGCTCTGCTTCTCCACCCCCAGTTTTCCTTGGCAGCCCGAACCCTACAGTACTCCCTTACCTTGCCGTGAGTATCAGTGGGTTGGTTATAGAGCCTTGTGCTGGCCACATCAAAGGGTGTCATGGCCAGGACTACTGCGATGCCACTCACCATGGCAGCCGCCAGAGCCACCTTCCAGCTCTGGGGAGGAAAGATCTGTAAGAAAGAGAAATTTATCAACCACACAGTCATTCAACCTTAGGGTAGGAGAGGCCCTGCCCTGGGAACACAATTTCTGGGAGCTTCCATACCACCAGAGATAACACAGCGTGATAACTCTGAAGGAGGAGTGTCCTGAGGGCTTAGGTACCCCTTCTGGTAGGAAATGATGACAGAATCCTAAGGAGTCAATGACCCCAAGCCCTCCTGCTGCTCCCTCACTTTTGAACCTTGGCCCCATCCCATCCAGGGCCCACCTCCCTTCTTCCACCCTTGTTCCCCCTTCCAGGGGTGGTCCCACCCCTTCCCTGGCAGTACCTCCCACTGGCTCAAGAGGTCCTTGGTAGATGAGAAGGTGCACAGCTGGGTAGAAGAGCCGACGACAACTCTGGGCAGGCCTCCCAAGGCCCCACGCCACAACCCCACCAGACCATGTTTCTGGCCAATCTCGGTTAGTGCCTGAAACATGCCCTGGTGGGGGCGGGAAAGACCATGGGATTGGGGTTCAGTCACCCCACCATCAGGGACTGCCTCCTGGTAATGCTTTCAAGGATCATGCGTCCATTGCCCAGACAACCAGTTCAGTGTAGGCTTAGAGCCAGAATAGGGGCCCTCAGGTGTCTCCTGACATTTGCCAACTCAGAGTTCAGGCTGGAGGTATGGAGTGAGGTCAAGACACTGGGGCAGGAGAAACAGGGGTGGGAGATTTGAGGAACAAGGGCACATGAGGGTCAGGAGGGGCTCCAGGGGCTGACAAGTGGGACTTGATGGGGTTGGGCAGAACAGTGACTAGAGTTGGAGCAGAAAGCTGGGAGAAAATGGGGGAGATGGTTGGGGACTCCAGTGGATTCAGGAACCCTCACCTGATGCTTATACTGGTGCCCTACGGCGATTTGAGAGGTTGCCTGTGCCTGGAGGTGTGTCTTCACCTGAGGACAAGAGAATATCACAGCCTGTGCCCCAGTGGTCATCCCACTGTGGAGACCAAAACACCCAAACCCCTCACACTTCCTCTAGGGTATTAAGCAACGAATATATTCTTTTTAATCTGATAATTACTGTTGTTCCCACTTAAACAAATTGGTCACGAGACTCTGTGTCCCTTGGCTGCAGTCCCAGGGGATAGACCTCCTAGCACTNCAAGATTCCCCGCCCCCTCCACATCCTACTTCCCTGGGGGTTGGGGGTGGGGAGTGGAGGTTGGAGAATGGCAATATTTCTTAAGATTTCATATTAGGCAAGAGCTGGGTGTCTAGCCTCTTATGCCAGCTCCCATTCCAGACCAGGTCTCCAGCTGCCAGCTCCACCAGCCTCTCTGTCAGACTACCCAAAATGTGTTCTTTGGATCCCAGGACCCAAAGGGGTATGAATTTAGTTGATTTTGAAGATGCCTTTGTCCTCAAAACTCAGACATCACGAGTGAGACCAAGTTGACTTTCCTATAGATCTCATTCTCTCAGCTGCACTAAGCCTGGCCTAGTCCCAACAGTAAACAGCTGTGTGACCTTGAGCAGGGTACCTACCATCTCTGGGTCTCAGGCTCCTAACCCTTCACCTATATTTGATAACTCAAAGGAGTAAACTGTGAGATTGCAATTCTGTGATGCCCAGGGTCCTCCTGATCCTACACTCACTGATCCATGTTACTCATCCTGTCTATACAAAATCAACCTCAGTGTTAGGCAGTAATAAGACAATAAAAGCTACACGATCACTGGGGCATGGTGGCACATGTTTGTATTCAGAGCACTCCGATGGCAGAGGCAAGGAGGATCAAAAGGCCGGCTTGGGTTCATAGTGAGTTTCAGACCAGCCTAGACCATGTAGACCAGACCCTGTATCCAAAAATAAATACGAAAGAAAGAAATATTGTCAAATGCTTCACATGTACATCTCATTTGTCTCCTTCAATCCTCCCGACAACCACACAAAAGTCTGTAATTATTCCTGTTTTAGAGATGTGGTAAGAATGAATAATTTTCAAAGCCAGGATCTGAGTTCCCGAAAGTCTGATTCCAAAGCTCAGCTGTAGGCAGATGTGATGCACACCTGTTAACTGAAGCACTGAAACCTAGGTTAGACTTTGGCTTTGAAGCCAGGCTGTGCTACAGAAGAAATATGACATTACTATAGAAGGAGACCCTGCCTCAACAGACAAACGACACCCCCTGGCTCAAAGAAGTCTCCCGGAGCAAAATCCGTAATCTTCATCAGCACATTGCTGTCAGTTGGGTGGGTGTGTTCAAGGCAGATCCAAGGCCTTGAAGTTTGCCAGCACTTTCCTGTGACTTTTCCTGCTTACAGGGAGACAGCACCCTGTCACCAATGCCCTTATGAAGGGCAGGCTCCCACCGTACACCAAGGGTCTTTCTTGAAGGCCCCAGACAAGACCTCCTTCTTACCATGTAGATTGGGCTTCCCAGATAGGCTCCCATGACCCCAGCTAGGGCCCCAGCTGCAGCGCTGCGGACAGGACTCTGGACGCCTTCATCAGTGCGCAGGTATCCCCTAGCATCTGCCAGCCCGTAGGTGCCCAGTCGGATACCATTCATCAGGAACTGGTACAAGAGTGCAGGGGCCAGGCCCTTCTGCAAGGCAGCCAGGCCATCCACCTTGCCAATGGTGAAGAAGGCGTGGAAGACGTTTCGGTAGTGGCGCTGGTAGGTTCCTGGGGCCTTCAGTTCTCCTTGCAATTGCATTCTGGTCTTTACAACCTCCAGGGGATTGGTGAACACACAGGCTCCGCAGGCTGCCAGACCACTCATCAAGAATTCCATGGTAGGGGTAGCAATGGCCTCGGAAAGCAGGGATGGATATCAGGGCAACACCTGGCTTTTTGCAGTCCAGGCTACAACAGGTAGAAATTTAGAGAGCTGAAGTGTCAGGATCAAACGTCAAGAAGTAAAGTAAGGTTAGAGGGAATTTGGGGGCCAGAGGGTGGCAAAGAGGGGAAAAAAGAAGAGTGTAGGAGAGTCTGGCCAGAAGGCCCTGGTGACCAAGGGATCTGAGGTTAAGGAGGAGCAGAAGTTAGAAGGTGGCAGGTGGGGATGCCTGGGATGACAGGCTAGAGGGACCAGGGAGTATTTTAGGAAAACGCGGAGTTGGGAAATGGTAGCTGGAGAGGCAGGAAAAAGAAAAGCAACAAGAAGAAAAGGATCAGAGGGAAGGCCCGGAGGTGGCTTGGCGACAAGCAAGAGAAGGGTCGCCTAGAAGTTCAGGTTCTGGCTAAGCATGAGCGTGGTAAGGTAGCTACGGAGCTGGAGCACCTTTACCCGGGGTAGCTTGCGGAGGCCGGGCCGCCACTCTCCAATCCGTGGAACGCAGCGCCAATGGGGACTCTGCAAGAGCCGCAGCCGAGCGCCCCCGCCAATGAAAGCCGAGCCGGCTTGGCGGCCAATGGGAGGTGCTCTCAGCGGCCCGGCCCTCGGCCTCGGCTGGAGCAGGTTGGGTTAACTCTCGTCGCCCCGGCTCCCAGGCCTGCTACTGGCCTCCGCTGGGTGCCTGAGGCGCGGAGGTTTTATCACTGTCGGGGAGTTGGGGTGGGCTGCGGGTTCCTGAGCAGACGCAGAGGCTGAGATCAGAGGGTTGGGCAGCTCCTCCTGCGGATGCGGGCTCCCTGCGGTCGTCCTCTAGCCCAGGTCATCTCGGTTTGGGGTTGCCTGACCGCAGCCACGCCCAGTGCTGTTGGGATGCCAAGACAGCCCGGAAACAGCGCTCCCGCCCTCCGGGGAGACGGGACACACCTGCTGGACAGCACCCATCCCCTAGGCCGAATAAAATGTTTGTAGTGTCTAGTACTAGGGTGTGGCCAGCTGCGGGGGCAGAGGGAGAGAGACTCGAAGGCCANCCAGGGAACGAAGCTTGATCTTATTAAGCTCTTGATCCTTACAATGACCTACAGGAAGCCGGGCAGGTCAAGACAAGGATTTCCATGCCCTCTCCGGCGAGGCTTAGATTACAGAGCAAAGTTGTCTCTTGTCCTCGCTTCATGCGTGTAGTTAATCATGAAAGAAGCCGCGGGAAAGAAACTGGAAAAGAGCGGAGAGAGACGGCTTGGAGAAAGAAGGCAGGGGCTTAGGGATGTGGTTTGGGTGGCAGGAAGAAGCAGAGGGCTCACCTGAGTAACGCTCAACTACCCTACTTACCGCTGAGTTCCGATTTGCATCTTCCATCCTGCTGATTGACGGTGGGCAAGTTTTACTTATCTTCTCAGAAACCCTTTGTAAAATGAGAGCGATGTCTGCGGGACATACTCCAAAGGAAATGATGGGCTTGTGTTCAGTTAAATTTACTGGAAAGTCGGGAGTCGACAGAATTCTTCCCACTTCCTGGAGGTCCCTGCCCTCTTTCTTNGGTGGTGTCCGGGTCAGGGTGCCCTTGAGCATCTTCTGATAGCTTTTCCAAATTGTCCCATATTCAGCCTCACCCTACTTTGTTCCTCAAACATACACCTATTGTTCTCAGTAGTTGTTAATTTCCCTACTGCCCTAGTCTGGAAGTTCCTAGGAGCCCTGGGGGGCCAGATCTGAGTCATATAATTTGTTGTTTGTGAGACAACCTTGCGGTATGTAGCCTACAGAGGCCTCAAACTCAAAATCCTCTNGCCTCAGCCTGTGGAGTGCTGGAGATTTCAGGTCTGCTGCCATACGGAGTGAGAGGGTGACGCCACACCTAGTTTCACATCCTGATTTTGAAGCCTGTGGTTCTCCAAAGTGTGGTCTATAGCAGCAGCAGTACCTGGGAACTTAGAAATACGTCTAGCCTCGCTGGAAATCCTCTGAACCAGAAGGTCTGCAGGTGGAACCCTGGCTGGCTTTCTTCAAGTCCCCTGGATGCTAAAGATTCAGAATCACTGGCTTGTACTTTCTGTCTTTAAGACCGGATGCCTTAGAGAGGGACATATTTGAGGGTGTTATTTTTTTAAGGTAATCTTAACTTTCAGAAGTTTTCTGGACATTTTAATTTTCTGAACATTGCACAAAAAATTGTAAAGATATTGAGTCTTCTCATGTACTCTATATGCAGTTTTCCCTATTCTACTATCTTCCACTATTATCATGTACTGCTATGACTAATGAAACAACACCAAAACATTATTTTGGACTGAAGTCCAAACTTTAGTCAGGTTTCTTTTGTTTTTACTTTGACTCCTTTTCTGTTCAGGATCACATACAGAATACTAAATTACATTTAATTGTCATAGTCCCTTCTTAATTATGGCAGTTTCTTAAACTTCTCTGGTTTTTCTTCAAGATTTTATTTTATTTTATTTTTTTATTTATAGGTAGAGTCTCATTGTGTAGCCCTGGCTGGCCTGGAACTAGACCAGACTGGCCTCAAACTCACAGAGTTCTGGTTGTTTCTGCCTACTGGGATTGGGCACTGACTGATCTTCCAAAGGACTCAGTTTGGTTTGGATTTTTTGTTTGTTGTTGTTTTTGTTTTTCAAGACAGGGTTTCTCTGTGTAGTTCTGGCTGTCCTGGAACTGTAGACCAGGCTGGTCTCGAACTCAGAGATCCGCCTGCCTCTGCCTCCCAAGTGTTGGGATTAAAGGCATGTGCCACCACCACCTGGCAATAAAATAAATTAAAAAAAAATAAATAGATGAATAGAATAAAATACAAATAAAACAAAAAATGGGGAGAGTTATTTCTCCCCCCATGAAAATAGAATCCCTACATTGAATTCTTCTGTATGGGATATTTGTCCAACTAATACATTTATTTACTTATTTACACATTAATTTATATTACTGATATCCCTATGGACTTATGGATATTTGTTTTATATTTTGAGTTAAAGTCCATGTTTTATTTTGTGCTTAATTTATTATGCCTTTGTCTTTTAGAGCTAGTNTGTGTGAATCTCTCATTTATATTTATTATTTTTATTGCTTATTGCTTTGATACAGGGTCTCATGCAGTCCAGGCTACCCTAGAACTTGAAATTCTTCTGCCATCTGGGTGCTGGGATTACAAGCATAGGCTACCATGCCTGGCCTAGATAGGCTTCTTTGACTTAGAAATGTGTGCTTAATTTTCATTTATTATTAATATTGTTATTCTCATTATTATTATTATTGATAGAGTCTCTCCACATAGGTCTGGCTGTCCTGGAACTCGTTATGTAGCCCAGGCTGGCCTTGAACTCACAGAGATCCGTCTGTCTCTGCCTCATGATTGCTGGGATTAAAGGCGTCGTCACCACCACGCCCAACTTCATTCATAAATCTGTAGTTAGATATACCATTTCTTTCTGTTTGTTTTTGAGATAGGGTCACTATATAGTTAAGACTATCCTTGAACTGGAGATCCTCCTGCCTCCACTTCTACACTGCCACACTTGTCTGATAATTCATTTCTTTTGTCAGTTAAATAACATCTCAGTATGTTGATGTGCCACAATTTGTTTTTGTTAGTTTGTATCCCAAACAGAAGAATTCAATGTAGGTATTCTATTTCATGGAGGGGAGAAATAGCTCTCTCTCGTTTTTGTTTTATTTGTATTTTACTCTATCTATCCATCTATCCATTTTTTATTTATTTATTTATATTATTGTTATTTTGTTTGTATTGGTGTTTTGCATGCATGTATGTCAGGGTGTCAGAGCTTGGAGTTACAGACAGTTAGTTGTTAGCTGTCATATGTGTGCTCAGAATTGAACCTGGGTCTTCTGGAAGATCAGTCAGTGCTCTTAACAGCAGAGTCATCTCTAAAGCCCCTCTATTTATTTTTTAAATATTTATTTTATATTTATTAATGTCTATATATGTATAAGTGCCATGTGGCCAGAAGGGAGCATCAGATGTCCTTAGGATTGGAGTTATGTTTGGCTTGTGAGCTGCCACGTGAGTGCTGAGAATTAAAACTGGGTCCCAGGAGCAGGCAGAGGCACTCAGGAGGTAGAGGCAGGCAGATCTCTGAGTTTGATGCCAGCCTGGTCTACAGAGAGAGTTCCAGGACAGCCAGGGCTATACAGAGAAACTCTGTCTCGAAAAACAAAACAAAACAACAACAACAAAAAAGAAAGAAAGAAAGAAAGAAAAAGAAAAGAAAAATAAGGGAAGTTTGAGAAATTGCCATAATTAAGAAAACATCCCTGCTTCGTCCATCCTTCTTCCTCGAAGGTAAAGTAGAGAACCACAGACAGTGAAAGGCATGGCCCCACTGTAGCAGCTCCAGGATGACAAAGTCCTTCCAGCCAATTGCAGAAGGGAGGAGGGAGAAGCAGCTGCNAGCATTACCACCACTGGTGGGTAGGTAGACCAGCCATGTCACACTGTGCTCCAGCACTGGTGGGTAGGTAGACCAGCCATGTCACACTGTGCTCCAGCACTGGTGGGTAGGTAGACCAGCCATGTCACACTGTGCTCCAGCACTGGTGGGTAGGTAGACCAGCCATGTCACATTGTGCTTAGCTTTCTAAAAAGCTGCTAGCTGGCATGCTTGTAATCTCAGCATTTAGGAAACTGCAGCAGGAGAATCTGTAGTTCAAGGACAGCCAGAGCTACATAGTGAGATTCTGTCTTAGGAAAAGAAGAGTTGGTGTATAGACCCATGGGAGAACACCTGCCTGGAGTGTGCAAGGCACTGGGTTCCACCACTAGCACCGCAGAAAATTAAAAGCCGTCACCAGATGAAGGCTTCAAACCTTGGACCGCGCACTGGTTACTTTTCTCTATGCTGTGATCACATGCTTCACAAAAAAACAAATTAAGGGAGGAAAGGTTCATTCAGGATCATGGCTCAAGGGACAGAGTCCATCTTGACAGGCAAGGCTGGTCCCTGGTATTCCATCAGGAAGCAGAGAAAAATTTATTGCTCAACTGGCTTTTCTTCATTTAAAAAATTCAACCCAGAATCCCAGCCCACAGGGCAATGCCATCTACATTCAGAGTGGGTCTGTCCTCTACAAATTAACCTTCCTATAAAACACTCTCACAGATACAACCAGAGAGGTATGTTCCTGGGTGATTTGAAATCTACTCAAGTTGACAATGAAAATTAACCATCATAAGTTCACCCTCTTCAACCTGACACCCAAGCGCAT